>WNWK01007864.1:0-89509 GCA_009830355.1 Cherax destructor
CTTATTAAATGTCGGAATGCTGTTCATAGGTTTGCCAGGCGTCCGTAGCTGCAGAGTTATTTGGTTGATTGCGTTTGGGGGAAATGTGCCGGTTTTCTCCCCAAAGACCCTTTTCCTTGGTGGGGTTTTTTAAGTTTTTCCCCCCTAGACTGTACTCCGCTGGGGTTTTTTTGCCCTTTCCCCCACTCTTCATGACTTTGAACTTGGAGGATTGAATTCCAGGAGGTTGCTGGACCAGGCCTGAAACCGCCCACCCCCCTCTTAGTTCCCCGGGGGTTTTCCCCATTAATTCTTCTAATCAACTTCACATCATCAAAAAAGGGGGGAATTTTGGATCTTTCCCCCCCGCCAGAAAAAACCCAAAAACCCCCGGACCGGACTCCCCCTGTGGCCCCCCCTCTTTCCCCCCTCTGCCCCCCGCCACTTCCCGGGCTGCTCTTTTTTTCCCCTGAAGGTATTCCCCTGATCCATTGCAGTGCCCCCTGTTTTCCCCCCCCTGGCCCCCAACCCAAACCCTTTTGGGGGGAATAAAAAAAACCCCTTCCCCCCCCAAAAATCCCAATCTCCCCCCCTTTTTTCCCTTTTTTGCTCCCCCTGTTTTTCCCCCCAGTAGGTTTGTGAAAAATTTCCCCCCCAAAACCCCATGCGGCTGTTTTGTTCTTTTTTCGGGGTGCTCCACCACTCTTCTCATCCCCCCTTTAAGCCCCCTTTTAAAAACATGCCCAGGGGCATGGCCCCATTTTTGGGTGTTGCCCCTTTTTTTTTAAAAAAATTGGGGGATTTTTTTTGCTTTTTCCCAAACCCTCAGTAACCCTTTTTTCAAGTGTGTTGAAATTTTGGGTGGTATACATGAGCCTCTTTTCCCCCTCTCAGGACCCATGGAAAAGGGATCCCCCATCCCTTTTAGGCCTCCTTCCCAACCCCTTCATTTCCCCCTGTTTTGTTTGTGTCCCCCATGGTGACTCCCCCCCCCCTTTTTGGAAACCCCCTTTTTCCCCCTGGGTGAACACTTTTTTAAACTCTTTTAAAACTCACCCCCCCGCCATTTTTTTGACCTCCCCCCTTTCCCCTTCCTCAGCCTGTTCCCCTGGTCCTTGACTGTTGTTCCCTCCTGTTTTGGGGGTGTAAAACAGCTTTGGTCAGATTTGGTTTTTCCCGCTATGTTATTCTTGTATTGTCTTTGGCCTCCCTTCTCCCCGTGCATATTCATTTCGGGGCCCCTTTTTCCTTACTTTCTTGGGTCCTTTCCCTTTTAAACCTCTTCCTTCCCCAGCACATTTGTTTTGCTTACCTCACCTTTGAGTAAAACCCCGGGCTCATCCTGGCCTTTTCGTTATTCCTGTTCCCGGGGGGATTAAAATTCCCCCTCAGCTTCCTTGCATATTTTTTTCATATATTCCATCATCTCTTTTTTGGCTTCTCTACCACCCCCTGTCCCACTGAACCCCCATGGGAAGTTCTTCATCCCCCACGAAGTCTCCTTTCTTGTATTGTGTATAATCCAAATAGAAGCGCTAAACCACATAGGGTTATACAGCGCTGCAGTTATTACAGATCAGGAAACAAGCTGCATAGAGGAGATGGATGATTAGTAGAGGTATGGAGTGCAGCAGGATGGTGGATAGTGCAGGGACAGAGGGGGTAGCAGAATCAAAGTAGGAAGGGACTGAGGGAGGTGCTAGAGTGTAATCTTCAGAGTTTGTGTAGTAAGTCAGTTTCTGTCAAAAAGTCAACGAGAGAGTCAGGATTAAAGGATCCATCTGCAAGAAGGAAGAACAAGAAGGGCAGGCGAAGACATGTGGAGTGTAATTCACCTCGTGCTCGTTGATAGAGTAAGCATTCCAACAGAAATATGCCGAACAGACACTGGACCTGACAATGCTCACAGAGAGGGGGCAGGAGCCTCTACATGAATACCCATGGTAGTAGGTGTGGCGTGCGAGAACGGGAGAGTGTGATGCCAGCACAGTGGTGACAAGAAGAAGCCGAAACCTAAAAACGGTTTAAAAGAATGAAGTTTTGTTGACAGCAGTTAGACCAGCGTTGTTGCCAACGGAGTGCGAAGGTGGGTAGCAATGACACTTAAAAATAGTCGAGAAAAGGGAACACCTCTATATGAAACTGGAAGGTCATGTACTGCTGACCACGCAGCAGTGTCTGCCTATTCGGCCCTGTCGTCAACATGACGGGGGACCCAACAAAGACAATATCTTTATGCTTGCCCAGTGCGCGTAACCAAGGTGAGATACGAAGAACTAAAGGGTGAGTGTATTAATTTTACGGATAGCCTGTAAGCGCTAAGGGAGTCTGAAACAACCACAAATGGTGACACAGGCATAGGTGCAATACGGATAAGTGCCACAAGAATGGCATACAATTCAGCGTAATAGTGCTTGGTAATAGATGCCACTCGTACGTGCTGTCCGGAAACACTGCTGCGAATCAGCATCGTTGACTTTGAACCATGCGGTGTATACTGCGATGGCATGGGAATGGCAAATGGTCTAGAAAGAAAGAGCGTGGCTTCGCCATAGGTAGTTGGGCTTTTCGCGCAAGGTAGAGAATAGAAAATACAGGACAGCAGTTTTCAAAGGGGGCAGGGAAGGAGATGTCACATGAACATATAGAGGTGGGAGCTGAAGGGAAGACAGGAGTGAATGTAGACGAAGAAAGGCAGTGAGCAGGGCGCCAGACCAAATAAAAGAGCGCCTACTAACATCTGTAACAATCCTATACATGGAAGGTTGCGGAGGTCATGGACCGAACAAAATAGCGAGTACAATGGCCATCACGACATCGGATAAGGATGGAATGTTGGCTTCTACATACAAGGGACGAGTTTCGTAAACCCGGAAATCGTACATTTATGAAGTATAATATTGTAAGTGCTTGTGGAAAGAATGTTTTGGGGGTCTGCAGAAATAGACTAACCTACGTGACATTTTCTTAAGGGGGGTAAATTCGTTCGGTAGCTGGCACTTGAGCGGGCTTCAGGAGTGAAGTTTTGCGAGAGCTGAGGGGATTCCACTGTAAGGAGTACTCAACCGGGAAAAAGCAGAAATGCACCAAGGCATAAGCAAAGTCATCCACATAGAGTGACCAAATATTGGATGGAGAACAGATGCCAGATTATTTATAGCAAGCAGAAAGAGTGTTGTGCTCAGAGACACATCCTAGAGGGACACCTTCAGCTTGGACAAAATTCCAGGAGGTTCATTATAGTGGACAGTATCTGTCAGTTAAGAAGGCCTTGAAAGAATGGTAGGTTGCCTCGGAGGCTAAGGGAGTGAGCTGGGCCAGATATTATAATCTCCAAGTTCTGTCATAAGCCTTCTCAAGGTGAAAAAGATAAGCGACTAACTGAATGGTTATTCGCAAGGCATTACGAATATACGTATCCAGCGCAGCAAGGGTCAATAAACGGCCCTTACGGAAGCCATATTGACCCCAAGGAGGAACTATTGTGTGTCTCTAAATACCACATCAGCATCTATTAACTAGACGTTCCATCACCTGCAACTGCACTGGTAAGAGCGTGGGACAGTAGTAGGAGGAATCCGTCCGGCGTAGTACCTGGTTCGAAAAGGAGAACAATAGCAGACTTCCTGACTGGAAAAGAACTCCTTGTGACCATATGAGATTAAGGAGTAAACAGAGGACAGTAAGAGCAGACTGATGTAAATGCTGTAGCAGCATACAAATATGTATGCCGTCTGGCTAGCTGCGATGATAAACAGCGAGCATTGCCTCCAGTTATTGGTAAAAGGCATTATAGGATTCTTCTCTAAGAAGAAAAGTAAGAACTGTACTGTTATTGAGCACTAGAAGAAGGAGTGAGGGGCATAGATGGAGCCCTGAGGAAATGCGGACCGAGATGATTACCAATTTCAGTGAGCAACGGCAGAGGTGTGCTATATCGACACCAGCAGCCTGAAGAACAGGAGCCGGGTCGGGGGAGGTACCACTTAATTTCCGCACTTTCTTCCAGGCTACTCATGAAGCAGAAATGACAGTGAAACGTGATCTCGCCAGCAAGTGCGTTATCACGTATGACACGGTGGTGGCCAAGCTCTCTTCTGCTTAAAATCAAGGAGTCTCTCTGTGGTTCTGTTATGCGATACCTGCCCCACATGCAGCGTTTCAAAGCGCACTGCCCGAGGACAAGCAGGAGACCACCAGACACGCACTTACAGGATGCTTGCCGAGGTTTAGGAATAGAATGTGAAGCCACTGTGAAGATGGAGGACGAAAAGAAAGAGATGTAAAACCTCATCAATATGGAGGACCCAGAAGTGAACTCATGAGCAGTAAGATGTGTAGGGTCCCATTTATCGGTCAAATTGCCTTGTGGGAGCAATGTGAGAGTGGAGAAAACAGGGGACAAGGATGGTCAGGAAATGATGTGTGTAAGTCCGGGAGGACAGACCGGAAGGTGAAGTCAGGACTGTTGAGAAGAGCAGATGGAGAGATGCATTAGGAGGAAAGAGGAATGAGATTCGAGGATCAAAATGGGTAGGAGTACCCGTATTTAAAACATGGAGGAAGAAAGCAAAAATGCCTCCAACTGAATGCCACAGGAGTCCCCAGTGGGCCACCCCAGAGAAAATGGTGTGCGTTAAAATTGCCAAATAATAGAAAGTGTGGTAAGGAAAAGACAAATCAACATCTGGGATAAGCAATGCCACCGCGAGGGGAAGTGTGCAAAGAGCAGAGTGTACCACTTATTCAAGTGGATGCAGACTGTAGTGCTGAACCTCAGATAAATATAAGGCACCACGTTAAGGTTCCATCGGAAGGATCCGATGAATACAGTGAACCCTCTATTAGCACACGACTTTATGTTGCGCGTTTTGGGTATTACGCGATTGAAAATTACGCACATTTTTATCATTTTAACGTAAACCTTATATTAGGCGGTCGCTGGAGGGAAAAATTTTGACCCGCGGTCAGCCTGCGTAGGATTAAACCATTGGGTGGTAAGGGTGACAAGGCCACAACAGTGTTTGTGCTGACGAGACAGAAGTGTTTTCTGGAAGAAAATGCCAACATGAACTTATATCCAGTCAGCAAGAGAGAAAAGTGCACTGAGCTTCAAGACAGCAAAGGATGCGCTTCACCTTGCTCCCTTTTGGGTAATGCATCAGGTGATTTCAAGTGTAAACCATGGTTGACACCACTGTAAGAATCCTCATCTTTGAGGAAAAATTCTTTCAACCCTTTCAAACTAAGTTTATTCAAGTATACAGAGATAGTTGATTATCACTTTTAGCAGCATATGTGTAGAGAACCTAGGATAACCCAGTGTTATCCTGAGAGAACCCCTAGAGACCAGCAAAGTTTGGGTTATCTGGGTTCTCTACATATGCTGTTATGTATCGATAATCTTGTAACTGTAATCTGTGTACAGATGGCTTTCATACAATTGCAGGGAAGAAAAGCAACCCGTTCCCTCAAGCGGCCGGTGCTAATGTTGTGGAGCAGCTGGGGGAGCCACCATGCTTCCACCACTGCCCTCCCCAACAACACCCTGTCAGCATGCGTATTCCATCGTGTCCAAAGCCAACTGTGTTTGTCAAAAATAAGAGTGAATTGTGTTTTGATCTTTAAATTACTATATCTTGTGTCTGCCAAGCAATCATGTCACCCAGTAGGCATACCGAGGTGTTGCTCAAAGTTGGCAGAAAATGTTTAAACATTTATTAAGTGCTTAGAATTACTTGAAAAAGATATTAGACAGGAGCATAACCTGGCTGTAATGAAGTATTTACTTTGTACACATAAAAGATGTAAGCAAGTTTGTGTGACTAACATGACTGACTGGACTGACTTACTGAATGACTTGACTGTGAATGACGACTGACTGAGCGACGGCTGACTGGAGCTGGCTTGGCGGCTGGGTAACGGCCCCGAGCTGACTTACTGGGTGGCGCGGCTGACGGCTTACTGGGCCGAAGCGGCTGGCGGCTTACTGGGTAACGGCGGCTGACTGGCTTACTGAGCCAAACAAACACTGAATGTCTTGGCTTACAGCTTACTGAATATCTTGACTGACTTACTGGGTATGTGACTGACTTACTGAATGTCTTGACTGACTTACTGAATATGTGACTGACTTACTGAATGTCTTGACTGACTTACTGAATGACAAGCTGACTTACTAGATAATGTGACGACTTACTGAATGTCTTGACGACTTACTGAATGTCTTGACTGACTTACTAGATATGTGACTGACTTACTAGATAATGTTGACGACTTACTGAATGTCTTGACTGACTTACTGAATGTCTTGACTGACTTACTGAATGTGTAGCTGACTTGCCGATGTCTTGGCCTGAAGCTTGCTGAATGTCTTGACGACTTACTATTGAATGACTTGACGGCTTAATGAATGACGGCTGACTTAATGAATGACTTGACTGACTTAATGGGCCAACATTTGGTTTGTGAATAACGGCTGACTTAATGAATGACGGCTGACTTAATGAATGACCGACTGACTGTAGGGTAACCTTTGGCTTAATGGTGACTATTAAGTTAGAGACACAACTATCGACTTCCAGTTTTCAAGGCTCTACTGTCCTCATTTAGTAGAGACAGCAGCACTTTCTCCACTCTCTTCCTGTCCTTCTGCTCATGTACCCTAGTTAAGGTAAATACTATTATTTCTGTTACATTTGTAGTCTTAAGCAGTAAAAACAACATAATACATCACGATGTGAATTCTAATTACATATTCTCTTTTATATTTGTAAGATCTGTTGAGTTAAAAACTTGTTTAGCTTTTTGGGGACTCTCAGGACACATAACTTATTTTCCATAAGTTCTTTTAATTATCTACACGATTTTCTTGAATGCTCAGGACCCGTAGCTTACGTGCTAAATGAGGGTCTGCTGTAACAATCATAGCCTGAAAGGTCAGTAACAGTGGATTGTATTGGGTTGCCCTGCAAACAGACCTCAACAAGGGTGAAACTGGAAACAACACCTGAAGTTCACTGAATTTGAGACTCAGATGACATTCCACTACCAAAAATAGCAGGTTGGAGAAAGAATATAAGTGAGTGAGGAATCTATGGTTCAGGGTTAGAATCTGATGTGTGGGAGGCAGCGGAAGACCGTAATCAGAGAGGGGAGAGGGCGTTGTGAAGGAAGGGGGGTTGAGGGCAGAAGAAGAGAGATGAGGAACCTCAATTGGAGTAGTGTCCATCATCGGTCCAGTCTCAAAATATATTCTTGTAGCTTCCAGTGTTTGATCAAAGATGCAGAATAATAGGACTACATTAGAAATGGAAGAGAAGAGGAACCTTCTCCCGGGAGTCATAGACTGTACTAAAGTAGAGGACGAGGAGATAGAAACTGTCGTAGGGGTTTGGGAGGGACAGGGAATGAGGTAGTGCTGTAGGGAAGATGAACCTCCACACCGCGTTACAGAACTAATTCGGAGCGAAAGAACCTGGCAGTAGGGATTTTTGCCGGACCATGAGAGGGCGCCAGGGGTTGGTGAGTGAGCGAGGACGTGTAGACTCCAGGGGAGCTGTGCGAGTGGTAGAGGGAAAGGATGTGGACAGTATGGGATGCTGAGGTAGGGACGGAGCCAAGAACAACAAAAGGATTCGGAGCAAGAGGTGACTGAGGATGAGGCAGCCACAGAGGGCTGCCAGGGAAGTTGGGACCCCAGGGTGAGATTCAGCAATAGAGAATGGGAAATAGGGAAAGTCTCCCTTGAAGGCATAGATGAGAGACGGCCATAGCATGAGAAACCTTCCGCCTCTTTGAGACAGCAGTTTCCCGCTCATTCAGGTAAACCTGACAACGGTGAGAATACGATGGATATTGCCTCATGACAGTTAAGGCAAGAGGGAGTAGATTACAAGAAGGACCTGCATGTTAAATTAAAGCCACCACAGAATGAGCATTCGGCCCATGGACCTGCAATATTTCGCTGGATGACAAAATGCCTTAGTTTCTACACTGTTGTAGTGTAGGGGTCACCTTTGAACTTGCAAGCGTTGACCTGCAATGTAAACCGAAGGTGAAGTTCACGGCAGTCAAATGTTAAAGCGAGCTGCTATTGCAAGGATAACGTCTTCGCTTATTGGCAGGGAGGACAAAGTCAACTTTAAAAGAGGATGAGGTTCTTGGGCTCGGCTGCTCCAAAATATCATCACCACATGTCTGGAAATTCCCGTTGGACAATGGTGTGGGGTAAAGTACTGTGTATTTCCACCACAAGGTGAGTGAATGATGTTTGTCAATAGTGATAGAATAGTATCTATTGTCATAAGGAGAGAAAGATAAAGCGAGCTTAGCCAGCATTCTGGACCGTGATGCGGTGCCGCTGAGCATGAAATGAGATATCTTTACCTACAGCAGCGTAGGAGAGCTTTACCAATACTATGATTGGAAAGATGGAAATTATTGAGAGGTCGGTCGTAGGAAGTAAACTTTTTGTCCAATGAGTAGTGTGAAACAGGCATTTAAGGAGTGCGTGACAAGCTGAGTCGTTTCTGAGATGGCAAGGAAAGTGTCGAATCGTCATATGGATTTCGTCGTTTGGAGTGTGGGACGGAGGTGGTCCGGCGTGCAACGGGCGAGCAATCGAAAATTGCTGCACCGTTGAGGAAGCCGAGTCAAGGTCAGAGAAGAACGGAAGGTCAGACATGTCAAAGACTGGTAGTTACCCAGATTCAAGCAGGTAATGACCACGGCTTTCAACAAGAGGTACAGGGGTATTAAGTGTCCGAGTTGTCCATTGCGAGGTAGGGTCAGAACTGGGTGCGGTATCAAAAAAGGAGAGGCTGGGGGTAGGTTCATGGATTAGGACATCCATGGTTAGTTACTTCTTTCTTTTTGTTTTTAAAGAAAAAAAGAAAGAAGAAAAGAAAAAACAAAAATAAAAAAAAAAAAAAAAAAGGGGAACGTGAGGAATAGCTCCCTAGGAGGAATGAAAGGGCGTAAATCCCCTCCCGCCCCCAAGAGGACCTCAACACCACAAGTGCGTTGATGCTGCATGGAGACCGTGCCATACCCCTACCCTTCATGTCAATGGAAACCCAGCAATCCGGGATAACGCTTCACATCCACCGAGCCACCCTCAGCGGACAAAGAGAGGCGGCCGGATATCCACCACAAAAGCATACCACCACTATTTTGCCCAGATCAGAAAGGTGGCTTCAGAATACACCCGTCACCGAGAAAGATGCCAAGGCCACCCTCCGGGAGACCAGAGGGAGGGGATCGGGACATCCCTGAGCAATCAATTCACGGCCAAAACTACACCACCACCAAGAAACTCAACGAATGGGATTGGACCACGGTGCCCTTCCCTATCTAGGAACTATAATGCCTGTGGAAAGCTCCAGAGGGTAAAATAGGAGAAGGAAATAAGGGAGGGATGAGGAGGAGGAGGAGGAGGAAGAAGAGGATGGGGAAGATGGGAAAGGGAGGGGGATTGAGGGGTAGTAGTTTCAGTCTGGGAAGAAGACCAAGAGGTCCAATTCCTCAGACCGATAGCAACCTCTTTACACCACGACAAAGGGCCCCCTTAAGAGGACCTTATAGATAAAGCTTGGCAGGGGTGACTTCCAGGATGATGAACTCTGCTTGGAAAGTTGTGGTGGGTGTGTCCCAGAGAGGGATTTTGAAGGGTTTGGGGCCATAAGCCTGAGCCTATAAGAGTACCGGAAGAGTATTGTGGCATTGGGAATTGCATGGGGTTGGATGTGGTATGGGGATGTGTGGAAAGTTGGTGTAGGACCACAATGAATCAACACTGAAGAGCTGCAGGACTTGAGCTCCAACACCATCAAACCACAACTCCAGGAAGCCCATTCGTGGAGGAAGAGAGATGGGGTGCCTTCTTGAGATTGAAAGATTTGTCGAATGTGGAGTAGGGTTCATTCATTTGTGGAGGAACATCACCCTGAAAGATGTTGCAATCCATGCTGGCTACTTTTACAATGACAATGCCATGTCCCATTTAGGGACATTATAAAGAACCGCCAGACACAGGCTCTCTGCTGGACAGATATTTAGTGCCACAGGTGCAGTGACTCTCAAAAAGCTGGTCCTAGTGGGATTAAAGACAGAGAAGGGAAGTGACCCCAGATGAGGACTTCAGTGCACCTAGAATCCTTATGGAGGGGGTTCCTTCAAGAAATGGGTCTCTTCCCTCTCCCCCTCTCCTCTCTTTATCCAACAACATCAGTCATCAATAAAGGTAAGTGCCACATAGAGTTCATTCATTTGTACAAAAGTAATCTATCTTTTAAGGCCCCAAAAAAAAGAATTCCAAACTTCTTGGTTTCTGGAACGGATTAATTGAATTTCCATTATTTCTTATGGAAAATAGTTTTGGTTTTTACTTGATTTTGGTTTTAGCTGATCCATCTTTGGAGCAGTTAAACTCGAAAACCAAGGGATGACTGCCACTGTATTTCCGACTAATAGGGACACAACTTATAAAAACATCGTGGCCTTGATTTGTGTGTCATAATGTGTGTGTGCATGTGTACTCACCCTAATTGTGGTTGCAGGGGTTGAGACTCAGCTCCTGGCCGCCTCTTCACTGTCGCTACTGGGTCTCTTCTCCTGCTCCATGAGCTTTATCATCGTCTTAACTATGTATGGTTCCTGGTAGTAACCATTTGTCCTAGGCACATGTCGATTGAACACTAGGCCTGTTGTATATATGTAATGTGTGTGTGTGTGTATGCAAGCACTTAAAAATGACTCCCGCCCCGCCGGGGAGGTGAACCCGGGCATGTGTGCATGTGTGTACTCCACTAATTCACCGAGTGGCGGGTTTCACCAAAGGAGGTCAGGACTCCAGCTCTGGCCCCTGCCTGTAGCTGTCTGCTACGGGTCTACTCCCTGCTCCATGAGCTTTATCATACCTTGTCTTAAAACTATGTATGGTTTTCCTGCCTCACTATATCTTTCTCTAGACTATTCCACTTCCTGACTACTCTTGTTGAAGAAATGCTTCTCGCATCAGACTCATCTGGTCTTCAGCTTCCAGTTGTGTCCCCTTGTTTCTGCGTTCCACTCTCTGGAACATCCTGTCACTGTCTACCTTGTCCAATTCCCGCAATTATTTTGTATCATTATGTATTGCCACATTGCTCCCCTATCCACTCTATCATACACCTTTTCTAAATCCATAAATGCAATGAAAACTTCTCACCTTTTATCTAAATACTGTTCACATATATGTGCCACTGTAAACACTTGATCCTCCCCTACCCACTCTAAAGCCTCCTTGCTCATCATAATCCACTCATCTTACCTCTAATTCTTTCAATAATAGGGAAATCCTGTGTCACAAACCTACTGGAGTTCTACGACAGGGTGACAGCAGTAAGACAAGAGAGAGAGAGAGAGTGGGTAGATTGCATTTCCTGGACTGTAAAGAGGCGTTTGACACAGTTTACAAGAGATTAGTGCAGAAGCTGGAGGACAGGCAGGGATAACAGGAAGGCACTACAATAGATCAGGGAATATCATGTCAGGAAGACAGCAGCGAGGAATCATAATGTGAGGTGTCCAGGTGAGCGCCGGTGACAGGTGGGGTTCCACAGAGGTCAGTCTGGACTGGTGCTGTTTCTGAGGCTTGTTGTGAACATTGTGACGGAAGGGAATAGACTCTAGAGGAGATGTCCCTGTTTGCAGATGATGTAAAGTTGATGAGAAGGGTACAATCAGACGAGGACCAGGCAGAACTACAAAGGGATCTGGACAGGCTGCAAGCCTGGTCCAGCAGTAATCTGGGTTCTTACCCAGTGCAAAGTCATGAAGAATAGGGAAGGGAAAAGAAGACCGCGGAGCAGATTTTGGTCTAGGAGGTAGAGCCTACAAACTAATCATGAAAAGAAAAAAATCTTGGGGTGAGTATAAAATCAGGCACATCTTTCTTGTGGGGTTCGAGAGATAAAAATGTAGACAAAGGATAAACCCGAAGTGTTTCCTTACATACACATACACACACACATATATACAACAGGCCTAGTGTCTAATTGACATGTGCCTAGGACAAAATGGTAACTAACACACACACACACACACACACACACACACACAAATTCCAGTTACTAACTTCATCATCAAATTCCAGACTCAGTTATCCACATAACTAACAAGCATTAATTAATTATTGTTCAATTTGAGCCTTAATTTGCAACAATAATTATCATGCAGATTATAACTTGCATTTACATATTATATTATCGATTATATAAGACTGTTATCCCTCGACGCTGTGATTATCAGAAATTATTAAAAAAAATTATTGCTCTCTCTGCTGTTCAAAATGTGTCCATCTAAAGGGGCTCTTGTTCCACGGAAATGGAGCTGCTTTTAAATTCCTTGGATCAAACTTGACTGCGTATCCGGCGCTGTTTGACTCCCTGGACGTCTTGGTAAATCTTGACGATTCTTCTTCTTCACTTTTTCTTCTTGTTCTTCTTCTTCTTCTTCTTCTTCTTCTTCTTCTTCTTAGCATTATTATTATTATTATTATTATTATTATTATTATTATTATTATTATTATTATTATTATTATTATTATTATTATTATTATTATTATTATTATTATTGTTGTTGTTGCTATTATTATTATTATTATTATTATTATTATCATCATCATCATTATTGTTCTTATTATTATTATTATTATTATTATTATCATCACCATCATCATTATTGTTCTTATTATTATTTTTAATTATTATTATTATTATTATTATTATTAGTAGTAGTAGTAGTATTATGTTTATGTTTATTGTTGTTGTTGTTGATGTTGTTAAAATTATTAGTATTATTTATTATTGTTATTATCATTTTTTTTATAATCATTTTGAAAGAGAGGTTATCACGTTCAATCCAAGACAGGATAAGTACAGCTCCAGCTCCTTGTATGAAGAGCTCTCTCGTCGGCATCAAGACAATTCTCCGTGAAAACTTGAATCATAAAGTCTTTTGGGGACTCGATAATTAATTAACTATAGACGATTCATCATCGTGACGTGAACATCATCAATGTATGAGTCTCATGCATCGGTGAATGACTCTGGGTGTGCTATTGGGTTTCAAGCTTACCGACTGCACGAGGAACATTAAGGCTGCATGTGACCTGAGCACCACCTGGGGGACGATCGGTGAATTGTTTTGACTCTGAACCACCAATCAGGAATGTTTTAGTAACTCTCAGTGTATACACACATCTCGTTGTATATACACTGAGAGATACACACTTCTCGGTGTTTATACCTTAAGAGATAAATATATCTCGGTATATACACCCTAAGATATATACATCTCTCGGTATATACACCCCAAGAAATTTACGCCTTTCGGTATATATACCCAAAGAGATACGCACCTTTCGGTGGAATTTAACCCCACCAAATGAAAAGTCATGAAGATCGGGGAAGGGCAAAGAAGACCGCAGACAGAGTACAGGTAGAGGGCCAAAGACTGCAAACTTCATTCAAGGAAAAGGATCTTTGGGTGAGTATTATACCGAACACATCTCATGACGCGCACATCAACCAAATAACTGCTGCAGCATATGGGCGCCTGACAAACCTGAGAATAGCGTTCCGATACCTTAGTAAGGAATCGTTCAAGACTCTACACCGTGTACGTCAGGCCCATACTGGAGTATGCGGCACCAATTTGATACCACACCTGGTCAAGCACGTCAAGAAATTAGAGAAAGTGCAAAGATTTGCAATAAGACTAGTCCCGGAGCTAAGGGAAATGTCCTACGAAGAAAGGTTAAGGGAAATCAACCTGACGACACTGGATAACAGGAGGGATAGGGGGAACATAATAACGACATATAAAATACTGCAAAGAATTGACAAGGTGGAAAGAGACAGGATGTTCCAGAGATGGGACACAGCAACAAGGGGTCACAATTGGAAGATGAAGACCCAGAAGAATCACAGGGCTGTTAGGAAGTATTTCGTCAGTCACAGAGTTGTCAGGAAATGGAATAGTGGAGGCAGGATCCATACATATATTTAATAAGAGATATGATAAAGCTCATCGAGCAGGAAGAGTAACCTTGTAGCGACTAGTGAAGAGGCGGGGCCATGAGCTATGACTCGACAACTGCAACCACAATTAGGTGAGCACACGATGGTTTCACTCTCGACTGAACCCACTGACAGTAGTTCATTACGTCTTAAGATCATAGACTGTGCAACATAAACTGATATGAGAATAAATATACCAGGAAAGCTTCGGGGAAGGCTGAGGGAAGGCTGAGGGAAGGCTGAGGGAAGGCTGAGGGAAGGCTGAGGGAAGGCTGAGGGAAGGCTGAGGGAAGGCTGAGGGAAGGCGGAGGGAAGGCTGAGGGAAGGCTGAGGGAAGGCTGAAGGAAGACACTCAAACAATGTGTGGAAAAGAAGAGAGGAACAGAGAAAAACAAATACAGGCAACACAGAGTGCAGAATGAAGGACAATGATTAAATAATGTTTTGACATTGTTTTCCCAGGCTGTGTTGACAAGTTAAGAGAAAAGAGAGAGAGAGAGAGAGAGAGAGAGAGAGAGAGAGAGGAGAGAGAAGAGAGAGAGAAGAGAGGAGAGAAGAGAGAGAGAGAGAGAGAGAGAGAGAGAGAGAGAGAGAGAGAGAGAGAGAGAGAGGAATTGAGGGTGTCTCACATCTTACCTTAAATTCCATAAGTAAATAAAACATATTAATGAATGTAATTACTGGATACAGGATGAAGTTAGATGTGTGTGTCTCTCTCTCTCTCTCTCTCTCTCTCTCTCTCTCTCCACACACCAGTAAAGTAATAAACACACAATATTTTCGCCTCAGTCGTCGTGTTGCTGCAGATTTCAGATTCAAATAAGTCGAAGCTGTTTTCAATCGACGAGATAAACTTCGACCCTGAGTGCTCTTCTGGAATAGTGGTGTGGGGAGGTGCATGTGGGGAGGTGCATGTGGGGAGGTGCATGTGGGGAGGTGCATGTGGGGAGGTGCTTGTAGAGAGGTGTTTGTGGGTGGTGGTGGACGCCAGAGGTGTCGAAAAAATTTCCTAGCGTCTCGGGAGGCTGGTTAAATATCTCGGGTTAGATTTCCGGCTAGTCGCAGTATTGTTATTTACTTTAAAACCACTTATACATACATACATACATATATATATATATATATATATATATATATATATATATATATATATATATATATATATATATATATATATATATATACATATATCAATGATATAAGACGGGGTTGATGGCAAGGTGCTGATTCCGAATATGTCATCGGGTTTGCTTCATTGGCTCTAGTTTTTTTTAAAATCTGGTATCCCATTGAAAAACTTAAAGTATGTGAAAAATATATTAATCAGGCGGAGCTAACTTAAAAATCACAATGAAATTATTTTTTTTTTATCATGCAAAAATCAAATCATGTAATACATACAAACACTTCATTGTATATAATAACAGATTAACATAAGATAATTCGGATACCTCTAATTACGATTTTCTTTTACGTTGGTCATCAGAACAGTTTTGATGAGTGAACAATTGCAAGAGATGAATATAAGTTAGCATTGTGCAGTAAGACACATATCAAGCTACTGGTATGGCAACGTCTTCCCAGTGTGGCACAGGTCTCCTTGATGACTCCGTACCAGGATATTCCCACTTGATTTTCTTGTATCGATTGAAAACTTTCACATTTACCAAACAGAAATTACACTGAAGTTTAAACTTTTCCTTTGTCTATTTTTCTCACTGTCGGAAACATCGCACGCAAGTTTTGCAAATCATATGGGGTTGTCTTGGGCTCCCCATATGATTTGCCTCTCCATAATAAGCAACGTCAGCTTGTTTTACAAAATCTGAGATTTTTTCTTTATTTTTGCAAAGACTGTTCGTTACAAATGTAGCAAAATTCATTGTTCAAGCAGACTCTTCGTGAAGAATGTTTATCTGGAAAAAATAACAAAACAAAGGTTACAATATTGACACGTGGTAGTTGTTGATACAACTCCTCTCGTTAAATATTAAATAATTTAAAAATAAAATTCTAAATTTTCACTACATACACATGCATGTGTTATAGCTGAGTTCCCGGTTAAACGAGGGTAGGTCCACAATATCTCATAAACTACACTCAATTTGAAAAACCTAATACAATTTTCGAATTCATCAACCCCGATATGCCCTAAATACCTTCAGATATCTTTGGCAACGTATTTTTTGTTGTTGTTGAACATTATTATTATTATTATTATTATTATTATTATTATTATTATTATTATTATTATTATTATTATTATTATATATTATTATTATAAATAACGGATAAAATCGTGATGGCCTGTCGTTGATGGTGCACTATTCCTACAGCCTTCCGTTGCTTGTGCATCATTCTTGCTCCCTTCCGTTGCTTGTGCATCATTCCTACAACCTTCCTTTGTTTGTGCATCATTCCTACAGCCTTCCTTTGTTTGTGCATCATTCCTACAGCCTTCCTTTGTTTGTCATATTTTTTTTTCTGTCCTCTAATGGTATCAAGTTCAGCTCACGTTTCTCCTCACTGTTCATTCCCCTTCGCTCTGGGAATACACAACTTTTTCAATTAATTTACCTGCTTCCTGACACGCTAGATTGGTTCAATGCTGGTGCTGCATACTCTAGATACTCCACTGTATGTGTGTGTGTGTGTGTGTACTCACCTAACTTTGGTTGCAAGGGTTGATTCATCGCTCCTGGACCCGCTTCTTCACTGGTCGCTACTATGTCTAATCTCTCTTTACTCCATGAGCTATATCATACTTCTTCTTAAAGCTATGTATGGATACTGCCTCCACTACATCACTCCCCAGACTGTTCCACTTCCTGACAACTCTGTAACTGAAGATTTACTACCTAAAATCCCTGTGACTCATCTGAGCATTCAACTTCCAATTGTAATCCCTTGTTGCTGTGTAACATCTCTGGAACAATCTGTCTCTGTCCACCTTTTCGATTCCTCTCAGTATTTTATATGTCGTTATAGTATCCCACCTATCCCTCCTGTCCTCCAATGTCGTCAGGTCGATTTCCCTTAACCTCTCCTCGTGGAACATGCCCCTTAGCTCCTGGACTAGTATTGTTGCAAACCTTTGCTTCTTTCTCTAATTTCATGACGTGCTTGACCAGGTGTGGGTTCCAAACTTGTGCTGCGTACTCCAATATGGGCGTGATGTACATGGTGTACAAAGTCTTAAATGATTCCTTACCGAAGTGTCGAAACGCTATTCTTAAGTTTGTCAGACGGGCAGATGCTGCAGCAGTTATTTGATTGATATGCGCTTCATGACATGTGCTTCAATGTTCTCGGTTTTATACTCACCCCAGGACGATGTTTGCAGGTTTTGGCCCCCCTAGCCTGTACTCTGTCTGTGGTCTTCTTTGCCCTTCCCTGATCTTCATGACTTTGGTGGGTTTAAATTCCAGGAGAAAGTTACTGGACAAGGCTTACAGTCTGACCAGATCCCTTTGCAGTCCAGTATGATCCTCATCCGAGTGAATTCTTCTCATTAGCTTCACATCGTCTACAAACAGGGACACTTCTAAATCTTTACCTTCTGTCACGTCATTCACATATACCAGAAACAGCACCGGTCCTAGGCACCCATTCTGAAACCTCATCACGTACTATGTTTCGTTGTTGCCTTAATGTCAGGTATTCTCTGATCCACTGCAGTGCCTTTTCTGATATACCTGACAAGATTTTCTAGCTTTTGCACTAATCTCTTGAGTGGAAACGTGTCGAAAGCCTTCTTACAGTCCAAGAAAATACAATCTACCCACTCCCTTTTCTCTTGTCTTATTTCTGTCACCTTGTCGTAAATCTCCAGTAGGTTTGTGACACAGGATTTCCCTTCCCTGACACCGTGCTGTTTGTCGTGTATAAGCTCATTCCTTTCCAGTTGCTCCACCACTCCTCTCCTGATAATATTCTTCTTCATGACTCTGCACACTTTACATGTCAGTGACTCTGGTCTGTAGCTTGATGCTGCTTCTCTGTCTCCTTTCTGAAAAATTAGGACTACATTTGCTGTCTTCCACACCTCAGGCATACACGTGAGTGTGTGTGTGTGTACTCACATAATTGCGGTTGCAGGGGTCGAGACTCTGCTCCTGGCCCCGTGTGTGTGTGTGTGTGTGTGTATATATGTGTGTGTGTGTGTATGTATGTGTGTGTGTGCGTGTGTGTGTGTGTATGTGTGTGTGTGCGTATGTGTGTGTGTGTGCGTGTGCGTGTGTTAGTTACCATTTTGGCCTAGGCACATGTCAATTAGACACTAGGCCTGTTGTATATATGTGTGTGTGTGTGTGTGTGTGTGTGTGTGTGTGTGTTGTGTTTGTACTCATCAAATTGTACTCACCTAATTGTAGTTGCAGGGGTCGTTTCATAGCTCTTGGCCCCGCCTCTTCACAGTTGTGACCCCTTGTTGCTATGTCCCATCTCTGGAACATCCTCTCTCTGACCACATTGTCAATTCCTCGCAGTATTTTATATGTCGTTATCATGTCTTCCCTGTCCCTCCTGTCCTCCAGTATCATCAGGTAGAGTTCTCTTAACGTCTCCTCGTAGGACATGACCCTAAACTCCGGGACTAGTCTCGTTGCAAACCCTTGCACTTTATCTAGTTTCCTTACGTGCTTGGCCAGGTGAGGGTTCCAAGCTGGAGCTGCATACTCCAATATGAGCCTGATGTACACGGTATACAGGGTCCGAAACGACTCCTCACTGAGATGTCAGATTGCTATGCTTAGGTTACCTAGTCACCAATGTGCTACAGCAGTTATTTGGTTGATGTGCGTCTCAGATGTACTCGGTATTATACACACTCCAAGATTCTTTTCCTTGAGTGAGGTTTGTAGTCTTTGGCAACCTAAACTGTACTCTGTCTGAGGTCTTCTTTGCCCTATCACGATCTTCATGACTTTGCACATGGTAGGGTTGAACTCGTGGAACTAGTTTCTGGACCAGGTCTGCAGCTTGTCCAGGTCCCTCTGTTACCCTGCCTTAACCTCCTCCGACTGAATTTCCTCATTAACTTCACAACGTCTCCAAACAAGGACACTTCTGAGTCTATTCCTTCCGTCATGTCATTCACATATACCAGGAACAGCATCGATCCTAGGACTGACCCTTGTAGAACCCTGCTCGTCACAGACGCCCACTCTGACACCTCATCACGTACCATGACTCGCTGATGCCTTCCTGTCAGGTATTCTCTGATTCACTGGTCCTCCAGCTTTTGCACTAGTCTCCTGTGTGAAACTGTGTCAAAAGCCTCCTTACAGTCTAAGAAAATGCAATCTATCCACCCCTCTCTCTCTCTTGTCTTACTGCTGTCACTTTGTCATATAACTCTAGTAGGTTTGAGACACAGGATTTCCAGTCTCTGAATCCGTGCTTTTTGTTGTTTATAAGCTCATTCCTTTCTAGGTAGCCCACCACTCTTCTCCTGATAATCTTCTCCATGACCTTGCATACAATACATATCAGTGACACTGGTCTGCAGTTTAATGCTGCGTGTCTGTCTCCTTTTTTAAAAATTATGACTACATTTGCCGTCTTCCATACCTCAGGTAGTCAACTTGTTTCAAGAGATGTGTTGAAGATTGTTGTTAGTGGTACACAGAATGTCTCTGCTCCCTCTCTCAGAACCCCATCGCCTTGAGATATCTAGTTCTCTTAGCAGCCTCTTCACCTCCTCCTTGGTTGTATGTATCGTGTCCAGCACTTGTTGGTGTATCCCACCTCTCTGTCTTTCTCTAGTCCTTTGTTTCTACACTGTGAATACTTCTTTGAGTCTCATGTTGAGCTCCTCACAAACTTCAAAGCCGTTTCTTGTAAACTTCCCTTTTTCCTTCCTTAGCCTGCTGATTTCCTGGTCTTTGACTGTTGTGACTGTACAACAATTTCTGGTCAGTCTTGGGTTGCTCTGCAATGTCATTTTCGTATTGACGTTGGGCCTCCCTCCTTACCGGTGCATATTCATTTCTTGTTCTTCGACTACTCTCCTTGTTCTCCTGGGTCCTTTGCCTCCTACACTTCTTCCATTCTTTAGCATACTTGGTTTTCGGCTCTCTACACCTTTGTATGAACCAAGGGCTTGTCCTCACCTCATTAAATCTGTTGCCCTTAGGCATAAACATCTCTGCTTCCTTTCATACTGTTGTCAAATATTTCATCATCTCATTTGCTGTTTTCCCTGCTAGTTCTCTGTCCCATTGAACCTCGTGCAGGAAATTCCTCGTGCATGTGTAATCCACTCTCTTGTAGTTTGGCTTCATTCTTCATGCCCTTCCTGCCTCTCTCTCCACTTGTAACTCTACTATATATTCGAAGCTTAGAACCACGTGATCACTAGCTCAAAGGGGCCTTTTATATGTAATGTCCTCAATATCTGCACTGCTCAACGTGAATGCTAGGTCCAGTCTTGCTGGATCATCCTTTCCACTCTCTCTGGAAGTATCCCTAACGTGTTGATGCATGAGGTTTTCCATTATCACCCCCAACATCTTAGCCCTCCACGTTTCTGAGTCCTAATGTGGCTCCAGGTTTTTCAAGTCGATTTCTTTGTGATTAAAGTCACCCACGACCAGTAGCTTTGCCCTGCCCACATGGGCTCTTCTAACCACTTCAGCCAGTGTATCAACCATCTCTCTGTTGCTCTCATCATATTCTTGTCTTGGCCTCTGCTATTCTCTTGTGGGTTATTCATTACTGCAGTCACCACCCTGGGACCTCCAGTCCAAAGTGTGCCTATTATGTAGTCCCTTGGTTCTCCTCGGTCCCCTCTCTCCAACTCCTCAAAATCTCGTTGGTTTTTGATCAGCAGTGACACTCCTCCATCCTTTCTGTTCCCTCTGTCTTTCCTCAGGATCTGATATCCAGTTGGAAAGATGTCATTTGTTGCCATTCCTGAGAGCTTGGTTTCTTTGAGGGCTACGATGTCTGATGACGCCTCTGTGATTCTTTCGTTCCACTCCACCAGCGTTGGTGTATCATACCTTCAGTTTCTTCTCCAACACTATGGGGGGTTTGTGGGGATAGGGGTCCTTGCAGGGAGCTAAGGGATTCTACTGCATATTGTGAGTGTGGGGAGTGTGTTTGGCTGCGGTGTTCTGAGGATGTTTGTGTACTCTGCTCCACTCGACTCTGGTTGTTTTCTTCTGACTCTAGCCTTGTCTCTCTTTCTTGCCCCTTTCATCTGTGTTTCCTCTCTCTCAGCTGTTGTCGTTCTGTCCTCGTTTTATCATGGTCTAGGAACACCCACTGGTATGTTGTACCTCTGGTTGCACCTCTGCATGGGGCATGTCTCCTCCTCTTGCTCCCCCCATCACATACACCTGCTCCTCAATCACAAACTGCTGTCCCGTCCCTGTGCACTACAGCGTGCCTCCTTCATTCCTTGGCCTTTCCTGTTGACCTTGTATGGCCTCTATGTAAGTTTTGTCTCCTTTCTTCCCTTTGGATCCCTCGTTTAATATTGGGGTACCTGCTCCAGATGCCATAGCCCCTCTGGTTAGTGGCCCTATATCTCACTTTAGCATTTTTACTTCGTCTTCTAGGGCCCCTATTATTCCCACTTCGTCTTCTCTGCCTCCATACTCTTCTCCATTCTCGCGGTAAGCTTGTCTAGTTTGCTTTCCCACACTTGGTCCATCTTTTCCCATAGCTCCTCCATCTTCCTCCTGTGTCCATGTGTGTGTATGAATGTTTATGTGTGTGTGTATGTGTGTGTACTCACCTAGTTGTGGTTGCAGGGGTCGATTCATAGCTCCTGGCCCTGCCTCTTCACTGGTCGCTACTGGGTCACTCTCCCTGCGCCATGAGCTTTATCATACCTCTTCTTAAAGCTATGAATGGATCCTGCCTCCACTACATCACTTCCCAAACTATTCCACTTCCCGACCACTCTGTGACTGAAGAAATACTTCCTAACATCCCTGTGGTTCATCTGAGTCGTTAACTTCCAACTGTGTCCCCTTGTTGTTGTGCCCCATCTCTGGAACATTCAGTCTCTGTCAACCTTGTCAATTCCTGTCAGTATTTTATATGTCGCTATCATGTCCCCCTATCTCTCCTGTCCTCCAGTGTCGTCAGGTCAATTTTCCTTAACCTCTCCTCGTAGGGCATACCCCTTAGCTCCGGGACTAGTCTTGTTGCAAACCTTTGTGCTTTCTCTAGTTTCTTTACATGCTTGGCTAGGTGTGTGTTCCAAACTGGTGCTGCATACTCCAATATGGGCCTAACGTACACAGTGTACAGGGTCCTGAACGATTCCTTATTAAGATGTCGGAATGCTGTTCTTAGGTTTGCTAGGCGCCAGTATGCTGTAGCTGTTATTTGGTTGATGTGCGCCTCAGGAGATATGCCTGGTGTTATATTCACCCCAAGATCTTTTTCCTTGAGTGAGGTTTGTAGTCTCTGTCCCCTAGACTGTACTCCGTCTGCGGTCTTCTTTGCCCTTCCCCAATCTTCATGACTTTGCACTTGGTGGGGTTGAACTCCAGGAGCTAATTGCTGGACCAGGCTTAGAGCCTGTCCATATCCCTTTGTAGTTCTGCCTGGTAATCTTCCGATTGAATTCTTCTCATCAACTTCACATCATCTGCAAACAGGGACACTTCGGAGTCTATTCCTTCCGTCATGTCGTTCACAAATACCAGAAACAGCACCGGTCCTAGGAATGACCCCTGTGGAACCCCACTAGTCACAGGCGCCCACTCTGACACCACACCACGTACTATGACTCGCTGCTGTCTTCCTGACAGGTATTCCCTGATCCACTGGAGTACCTTTCCTGTTATCCTTGCCTGGTCCTCCAGCTTTTGCACTAATCTCTGTGAACTGTGTGTGTGTTTGTGTGTGTGTGTGTGTGTGTGTGTGTGTTTGTGTGTGTGTGTGTGTGTGTGTGTGTGTGTGTGTGTGTGTGTGTGTGTGTGTGTGTGTGCGTGTGTGTGTGAGTGTGTGTATGTTTTCCTACACACTGAAGTCACCAGATCTACAAGACATGTCAAAGAGCAATAGTGTATCCTTCTGTATCTCCCACAGTCTCGCTGTGTCAGGTGTTAATAACATATCCTCTGGTATCTCCCACAGTCTCGCTGTGTCAGGTGTTAATGACATATTCTCCGGTATCTCCCACAGTCTCGCTGTGTCAGATGTTAATGACATATCCTCCGGTATCTCCCACGCCTCGCTGTGTCAGGAGTTAATGGCATGTCCTCCTGTATATCCAACGTCTTGCTATGTCAGGTGTTAATGGTGTATCCTCTTGTATCTCCCACAGACTCGCTGTGTACCAGCTGCCACATCTCCGAGACACTCTTCGGCACCTTCTTCTGGCTGGGCTACTTCAACTCCTGCCTCAACCCCTTCATCTACGCCTGCACCTCGAGGGAGTTCAAGCGAGCCTTCAAGCGCATCCTGTGTCGCGGAAGAGCGCGGCGCTCGCTCTACCACCCCACCTTCCACTCGGCCGTTTGGAGGAGAGGCACTACTGCCTCCACCGCTCGCACGCCCTCCCCGGCTCGCCGTGGCATTGAGGGATTACTAGTTACCGCCACGCCTCTTGCCGACCCTTGCGGTGCCATCTGGAGATCTCCTAAGAATCTTCGTTCGCCGGGGCCTCCGTGCGAGTGTGTCTCAGTAGCTTCCATCCTTAACTGAGTCGGATTTCCTTCAAGAAAGTGGGGACGATTGGAGTTTTCCCGGTACAGTCCCAGGGTGTTGTCTACTGGAAACTGGCAAGGCCACCTTCTGAACGTTGTTGTAAAAACAGATATATATTTTTAAGCTAGTGTTGTTCAAAATTGATGGCCCGTGTGTAGCGTATGATCTGCAAGGTCACATATAGCCATTGTGACCTCGTTTGCTATGTGTGTGTGTGTGTGTGTGTGTGTGTGTGTGTATGTGCATGTCATAAGCAGTGTTTATTTACAAGACAATCACAGCGCTGTTGTACCTAATTACAATACTGATGTTAAACGTGTACTCTAGTGTGGGGGGGGGAGGGAGGGGATAGCATAGTTCAGGGAATTTCATACATATTTTGTAATTAACGAGACGACACCTTTTCCATGTCACATTGATAAAGAAAATGATACAAGAAAAGACAAACCCACTAATCCCCACGAAACGTCACATTGGGACGACCAATGACAGTGTAAGTGTTATGTATGTTAGATAGAGGTGTTATGTATGTTAGCCAGGAGTTATGTATGTTAGCCAGGTGTTATGTATGGGAGAGGTGTTGGACCAGTGGATCGACAGGTCGACGCAATGGTCAAACACGAGTTGTTTCCATGTGATAAGTGATATGAAGTACCGACAAGTTACTGAGTAAGACACAAGTGCAACTATCACGCAGATAAATGAGACACAATTCAGGGTTAACGTTTTGATTGAGACGACGTTTCGTCCGCTATGGACTTGATCGATTCAGATGCTCTAACAAAAGTCTCTGGTTGACGATACCTCTTCACATTAAAATGCCATAACCCGCACTGTATGTCTCACTCTCCACACATTATATCACTAACACTGTATGCCCATTCTCCACACATTATATCACTAACACTGTATGTCTCACTCTCCACACATTATATCACTAACACTGTATGTCTCACTCTCCACACATTATATCACTAACACTGTATGTCTCACTCTCCACATATTATATCACTATCACTGTATGTCTCACTCTCCACACATTATATCACTAACACTGTATGTCTCATTCTCCACACATTATATCACTAACACTGTTTGTCTCACTTTCCACACATTATATCACTAACACTGTATGCCTCATTCTCCACATATTATATCACTAACACTGTATGTCTCACTCTCCACACATTATATCACTAACACTGTATGTCTCACTCTCCACACATTATATCACTAACACTGTATGTCTCACTCTCCACATATTATATCACTATCACTGTATGTCTCACTCTCCACACATTATATCACTAACACTGTATGTCTCATTCTCCACATATTATATCACTAACACTGTTTGTCTCACTTTCCACACATTATATCACTAACACTGTATGCCTCATTCTCCACATATTATATCACTAACACTGTATGTCTCACTCTCCACACATTATATCACTAACACTGTATGTCTCACTCTCCACACATTATATCACTAACACTCTGTCATCCTTATGGCCACAAAGACGAGATTATGTTGCAAATGTGTCTTATAAAGTTCTTTCCAAGCATTCTCCAGGAGTTCCTCTCATTGCATGTACTCTTCATGCCTTATACACACACATATATATATATATATATATATATATATATATATATATATATATTATATATATATATATATATATATATATATATATATATATGTCGTGCCGATTAGGTAAAACTTGTTATTTTGGCTTAAATAGCAACGCTCTTCTTGCGATATAAGACAAGCGAAAATTTGTGTATGCAATAATTTCGCAAAAATCCTTCTAAACCTAACGAAAAACATATATTTCATTGTGTTTGTTTATTATTAAATTATTGTAAACGCATCTAAAATATATTTAGTTGGATTAGCTAAATTACATTGCGCTTGTTATAATAAGGTTAGGTAAGTTTTCTAAGTTTCTTTTGGAACAAAATTATAAATTTTTGCATTAACATAAATGAAAAAAAATATCTTTAAACGTATAAGAGAAAATTTTAGAAAGGACTTAATTTTAAATGAGTTCCTGCTAATTGACCAGTTTTACCTATTAGGCACGATATATATATATATATATATATATATATATATATATATATATATATATATATATATATATATATATATATATATATATATATATATATATATATATATATATTGCCAGACGGCAAAAGCATTAGGTCAGTGAACCAGGAGTCCTTCTATGCTTTGACCTGATCTATGACACCAAGTTCCTTACCGAATAGTGACTATCTCTCTCTCTCTCTTTCCCTCTCACAGAGTGACCTTATTGCCTTCAACGAGACTGGCCAGATTTCCTTCGAAGATTGACTTGACCTTCTCAAAAGAAAAAAAACAAATGTAACTTCAATTCCTTCAATGAATGACGTGATTTCCGTCAAAGAGTAACCTGACCTTCAAGTGAATGAGCTGACTTACTTCATAGAGTGAACTCTCTACTTACCTCCAATTGAAAGACCCATTTGCGTTTATCGTTCCCTGTTAAATATAATATTTCAAATAAAAATACTACTACTACTAATAAAATAATAGTATTACTACAGGTAATATTAAAAACAAAAAATAATAACTAAAATAAAGCAAATCTGAATAGTAATAATATTTATTTATAATATTTATATTACTATAAGTTATTGACATTATTATTATATTATTAAAAATAAATAATAATTATGTTATTATTATTATTATTATTATTATTATTATTATTAATTATATGCTGTGTTCAGATTTTTTAATAGATTTTTATCATTGCAAACCATAATTCTGAGAATTATGTAATTGCCGAATTTTCCTTTAAAAATTCGTGCCCAAGGGAGCAGAACTCTTGAAGGTCAGGTCACTCTTGAAGGTCAGGTCACTCTTGAAGGTCAGGTCACTCTTGAAGCTCAGGCCACTCTTGAACCTGAGGTCACTCATGAAGATAAGGTCACTCTTGAAGGTCAGGTCACTCTTGAAGGTCAGGTCACTCTTGAAGGACAGGTCACACCTGAACGTCAGGTCACTGTTGAAGGTCAGATCACTTTTGAAGGTCAGGCCAAAAGGCCACGTAATATAGCTTAATGTTATTTGACAATGGCAATTATGTTTTTGCTGTGATATATATATTCTGAAAATTATGTATATATATATATATATATATATATATATATATATATATATATATATATATATATATATATATATATATATATATATATATATATATATATATACATATATATATATATATATATATATATATATATATATATATATATATATATATATATATATATATATATATATATATATATATATATATGAGGATACATGATAGCCTTGGAGATGTGAAAATAAAATTAATTGTTAAGATTTTTAGATGAAAACGAATCATTCGGAAAAATGACATGAACGAAGTTTGCTGTGGAAATCATGTTTACATATGTATTTAACATGTTAAATTCATGTTAATTCTACATTTCCACAGTACACAACATTTACGGAATTCATATCAATTAGGCACTTAAAAAAATTGTTTTAATTTAATGGTTTTTAAGTAAGCACGATTTTTTTATCTAAGAATTTGTGGAGGGGTTTTGTTCCAAGGAATTCGAGCTTCTCTTAACTTCCAAATAAGTAAAGGTGTTTACCTAGCAGCTTCCTAGCGCTGCATGACCCTTACAGTTACACCGTTTCCACTTGGGTATAACAATAATATGTCATCTGGTAGTGGAAAAGAATCTTTCCACCGTAAGCCATTCGTGTCGGAAAAAGGTGACTAAAATACCGGGAGCAAGACACTAGTAACTCCTTCTCCTGTATTAATAACTAAATGTAAAAAGAAGAAAAACTATAGTTTCCTCCTTTATCGGGTCATCTCTCTCTCTCTCTCTCTCTCTCTCTCTCTCTCTCTCTCTCTCTCTCTCTCTCTCTCTCTCTCTCGCCTGTATACATTACCAAAGTTAAGAAAAGAAACTTATGTTTTTCTTTTTGGGTCACCCTGCCTCGGTGGGATGCGGCCGGATTGTTGAAATATAGGGAGGTACCACCTTTAGAACTTTACTGGGGACCCTCATCCTCAGAGACTACAATAAACGTACCTCAGTGAAAACTCAAGGTTCTCCCCGGAGCTGTTTGAATATTTTCTTGTCCTACCATCCCCTACATTTTATATTCTAAATGAACTTTATTAATGGACAGAATACATTGACAGAAATCACAAACATGAATACATTGGTAGAATATATGAAAGATTATGAATCTCCTCCAGCTCCTCCGAAGCCGGACGTGAGCCAAGTATGCAGCAAGCATTTTCCCTCTGAATAGCCATGCTGAGGCGCTGGAACATGAAAGTGGCTGCTCTTGGGTCCCTGGTGGTGTCGATGAGTCTGGAACCGAGTTCTTTAAGGAAATGTGTGGCATTTTTTCCCATGATCCCAAGGTCTCTGATCCCACTGGGACAAATTGATACTGTTGACTTATGTACCTGTACGTGCTTACCTTGTACTCATTACTGCGATCAACAGCTCCTCCCTGTCGCCTGACACTGTGATGGATGTAGGTTTCACCCAGCGTCGACACACAGGTATAGTCCCTTGCTAAGAGCTTGTCATTCTTCCAAGGATAGATGGTGATTCAGTCAGGGCGGGTTGTGGGTATTGTTGGCTGCTAGTGATCGAGGCTCTCTCTCGGCTGGGCATCCAACTATAGCAAGAGCTCTCTTTATGATGTCATTGACTTCATTGTGTCTTGCATGTCATCCCTTGGTTTTAGAACAGTTAAGACCATGTAGACCATATTGGTCGGCTTACACATCGCCGCAAATACACATATATTCCATGTGAATTGAGGCAGCAAGGTGCAGAGCCACTGCAATACCGATGGTCTTAGGGTCGAGGCGTGTTCCCATTGCCGAAATGGGAACTGATTGGAGGAAGTCCCCAGAGTGAAGTGTACTCACAGCTTAGAGACGGGTAGTCTCCCTGCCTGATGTTACAGCCCTAAGCATGTTGGCAAGCACTTTTTCAGCAATGGGGGTCATCCCAAGTTGACTGTTTGTAGGCCAGTGCTGCAAGAACACATTTAAAATTAAGTTCTTTTGAAAAAGTTTTCTTATACAGTGGACCCTCGCACATCAGCTATTCCTGTTATCGGCCAACTCGCTTACAGGCCGGTTTTTTGGCTTCTGGTTATCAGCCGTTTTTTCTCTTATCGGCCGTATGGGACGGGTCAACCGCCGGCGACGCCACTTCCTAATGCATATCACACTCAGTCTGCATCTCTCTCTCGTTGAGTAAGAAATACTCTGTGTGGTCATCCATTCATCCGTTCATTTTGATGCTTGTTTATTGATTGTGACTGTGAAATAAGCCACCATGGGGCCAAAGAAAGTTCAGATTGCCAGCCCTTTGGTAAAAGGCTGAGAGGGAAGAATGTGCTTTTTTCAGTGATTTTACGATATGTACGACACTAAAGTAGCAGGAGTCGATAAAGGCTATAGCGCCAGCTAGCGATAAAGTGTAGCATTAACAGTGTAGCAAGTAAGTTAAGCGATTAAGCGATAGAAAAATGACGATACGAAACTTAACTCCTCCATAGTTGTTTGAGGTATATAGGGCGAGTGACAACATTGCCGCCTCTGCTGCCGCCTTCACCACTTATCTTTCAGTGGCCCTTATACACCCAACAACAAACAACACAACACCTCTCGTGATATTTGTAATGACATATTTTGTTCATTCTAGAGTATATTTCATGTTTCTATGTTATTAATATTGTTTATTATTTCATATTAGATGAATTGTGATAGATAAATAAGCCGTAGTGTTGATATTAGTGTCATATTGAAGGACTATCTTGTCCTGTCTCCAAACAAACTCCTGCTGCCGCCACCACTAGCCACATACATAATAACATATTTTATTCATTCTAGAGTGTATATGTGGTTTCTATGTTATTTATATTGTGTATTATGTCATATTAGATGAATTGTGATAGATAAATAAGCCGTATAGAGTTGATATTAGTATCATATTGAAGGAGTATTTTGTCCTGTCTCCAAACAATACTCTCCTCCTGCCTTCAATAAATGTATGTAATAGTGATTTAAATGTTCATTTATCCATTTCATTAGTCATTTTATTTAGTTCTCATTGTTTTGTGTATGTAAAACTATAGTTAATCTTAAAACAAATATTTTTGGTTGATATATTTGTCTGGAACGGATTAATTGTATTTACATTTATTCTTATGGGAAATATTATTTCGCTTTTAGGTCATCTTGCTTTTAGGCCGAGCTTCTGGAACGGATTACGGCCGATAAGCGAGGGTCCACTGTACTTTTTTTTTTTTTTTTTTCATTTATGTTAATGTAAAAATTAATAATTTTCTACCAAACATAGAAGAGAGGAGCTTACGACAATTTTTCGTCCGACCTGGACCATTTACAAAGTCACATTAATAAAAAGGAGAGAAGCAGGGAGTATATATAGGCCAGCAGACAGGGACGGGACAAGAGAGGTAGTAGGAAAGGAGGAATAGAGGTAGTAGTAGTAGTGGAGTTAGTTAAATACTAAGAAAGAGGAGCACTGTAAGGAAAATAGGGGCTCACAGAGGGTAGCACCAAGAACACAGAGGGGGGGAAATAATAAAGGACAAATACCCAAGGCAGAAGAAAGAAAACCCAAAGGAGAAAGAGGAAAGGGCAAAAGGGAGAAGGGAAAAAAGAATCAGGTTAAGTCATGGGTGTTCTGAAGTTCGGAGCATTTTGCAATGTAATGGAAAAGGAAAGCATCTACAGAGACAAAGCCAGGACTAAGATTCATACAAGGAAAGTTGTGTATAAGGAAGGATTCAACAAGACGGTGACTGTGAAAGTTAGAAGTAGGGTAGACAGTTTCAGCAGAAGACCAGCCAATAGGATGACTGTGATCTCTGACATGACAGAAAAGAGCATTGTTGGTGTCGGCCTAACACTACTTTTGTGCTCCCTGAGTCTCAGAAAGAGAACGGCCAGTTTCTCCAAAGTACTGAAGAGGACAGGAAAACAAGAAATAGAGTTGACACCAGAAGCATCTGTAGAGGGAGGGGAGGTATGTTAATATGGCGAAAAGTAAGTTTGATGTCTAAGGAATGGAGAGAGTTGTTGAGATTAGAAAGACCGGAAATGTAGGGAAGGCAGAAGACAGGAGAGTTCCCAGGAATAAAGAGTTTGGGAGAGAAGAAAGTCCATTTAGCACTTGCTAAACGGACTTTCTTCTTATGTGTACATATATTCTTCTTTTTTCAGTGCACCGGCCGTATCCCACCGAGGCAGGGTGGCCCAAAAGGAAAACAAAAGTTTCTTTTTTTAACTTTATTAATGTATACAGGAAAAGGGGTTACTAGTACATTGCTCCCGGGATGTTAGTCGCCTCTTACGATATGCATGGCTTACGGAGGAAGAATTCTGTTCCACTTTCCAATAGAGATATAGCAAATAAACAAGAACAAGAACTAGTAAGAAAAGGGAAGAAAACCCAGAGGGGTGTGTATATATATGGTTGTACATGCATGTTTAGTGTGACCTGAGTGTAAGTAGAAATAGCAACATGTACCTGAAATCTTGCATGTCTATGATACAGAAAAAAGACATATTGCATATATATATATATATATATATATATATATATATATATACGCAAGACAAGCCACCGGGTGGAAATCTTTAGCTCAAGTACTTTTGCACTTCTCAGTGCGTTATCAAGAGCTATGCAATGTTGCAAGGCTGCAACTGAAGAAGTGAGGGGAAGTTTTTTCTCAGAATAGAGCAGTGTGGGTGTAGTTCCTGGTGCTGGCTCTCTTAGAAGGGCCAGCGGTGGCTGGTGTTACACCAGGCACGACCGCCATCCCCCCCGCATGAGGTAAGAGGGTTTAGAGAAGTCAAGATATTTGAAATTAGAAGCTATGATAGTCCCCCCCAAGCTTTTTCTAGCCGTTTAGAACAGGTCATGTGACTTGAGAGAGTATGTTTCTCAGTGGATATTATGTATATGGATTGCTATTATTCTGTGTAACCTTTTTAATTAATAAAAGAAAGGGAATGAATGTGTTCTTTGTCCGTTTAAATGCCCTGTTCTGGGGTACTTTCAGTCTCATGGGAGTATCCCTTTACATTTTCCTAAATATTGTCTACTATTTTTCTCAGTATCGATTAATATGTCTTACTTGGGATACTTCTATACCTTCCTAAAATATTTCTATGATCCAGATTTCTATTCCTAATATTCTTTAACCCTACTCCCTATGTTATCAGGTGATCTTGTGTACCCATCAGTGTATGGTACAATCACAGCTAAATGCGTTATATAACCATACACAAACTGACGTATCATGATGTTTTTGGTGCGTAGACACCGGTCGAGCGTCACCAAAACATCATGAAGCCACCTGGCATAATGAGCAATCCTGTGATTTTGTATAGCATTGTTGTTTAAGGTTGTGTACAATAGACTCTACTAAATAGCTATCGAGCTTGTATAGCCCATAATTTGAGTTATATACAGTATTCTTGTCATGTTTCAAGAGAGAAGATTCAATTATGTTTCTTTCCATGACAGAAATGTTTGGTACAATAATCTGGGCAGCAGCCCATCCCGGTAGGTGATTACTTGAACTAACGTGCCTAAAGATAGCGTTCGACTAAATTATGGGCTATTCAAGCTCGATACCTATTTAAACACTGAGAAACGTACTCTCTCAAGACACATGACCTGTTCTAAACGGCTAGAAAAAGCTTGGGGTGGACTATCATAGCTTCTAATTTCAAATATCTTGACTTCTCTAAACCCTCTTACCCCATGCGGGGGGATGGGGATGGCGGTCGTGCCTGGTGTAACACCAGCCACCGCTGGCCTTTCTAAGAGATCCAGCAGCAGGAATTACACCCACACTGCTCTATTCTGAGAAAAAACTTCCCCTCACTAATGCAGTTGCAGCCTTGTAACATTGCATAGCTCCTGATGACGCACTGAGAAGTCTGAAAGTACTAGAGCTAAAGATCTCCATCCCCCGTGGCTTGTCTTGCATAATTAAGATCGCTTGTCTGCGATTGTTTGCATATAATATATATATATATATATATATATATATATATATATATATATATATATATATATATATATATATATATATATATATATATATATATATATATATATATATATATATATATATATATATATATATATATATATATATATATATATATATATATATATATATATATATATATATATATATATTTATATGCAAAAACAATGGCAGATAGGCAATCTTAGCGCTATGCAAGCCACGGGGGATGGAAATCTTTAGCTCTAGTACTTCAGACTTCTCAGTGCGTCATCAGGAGCTATGCAATGTTGCAAGGCAGCAACTGGAGAAATAGCGTAATTTTTTCAGCGTATGGAAGCTGTTGCTGCCCTTGTAACATTGCATAGCTCCTGATGACGAACTGATAAGTGTGAAAATACTTGAGCTAAAGATTTCCACCCCCGTGGCTTGTCTTGCATATATATATATATATATATATATATATATATATATATATATATATATATATATATATATATATATATATATATATATATATATATGTACCCTTGAAAGTATATACTGATATATGCACCCCTGAGTGTATATGCTCAGAGATGCACACCCTTGCGTCCATATACACTGATATATACCTTCAAGGTGTTTTGAATTATCTTCCAATTAGCATACTTATTTACAGAGATGTCAGTATTTTAACCTACATTTAATATGACGTTATTATCAAAAATTACAAACATGATTTTTTGGTTGTTCCCAACGACCTGTTTATTAGGCTGTTACACGAATTCTGTTATTACAAGACACCCTGTCTATCAGACTGCTGTAATAATTCAGTTATTAAAGAGCGACCTGTCTATCAGCCTGCTATAATAATTCTATCACTAAGTCTTAAGAGTATTTCAGTAGATTATTATTATATTAAATATTGATGGGGAAGCACTAAATCCGCAATAGTAACAGCACCATGACATGAGTGCATCGTAATTAGTTTTGATCCTAGAGAGGAGCAGCTCCAAATCCTTGGATCAAGAACCCTTGATGAACATCATATTGAGAATATAGGGATGGAAGATTTCATCCTCCTCTGCTTCATGTAAGATGTGTATAATTTTCATAATATATATATATATATATATATATATATATATATATATATATATATATATATACATAACAGTTCATAAAATTTTCTGTCACAAATTCACGTCATGAATTTAGTTTTTATTATTTGTCTATAATTTTCTCTGTAGATATATTGCCGTGATTTTTTTCTTCTTTGAATGGGAATATATAATTAGTAATAAAAATAACTGTCGTTCATAAGAATCAAAATCAACGTTGTAGAGTGGGTGCGAGAGTGATCTATATAAAAGAGTGTATATTTTATGTCAATAAACCATTATGTAAGTCTGTGTCAAAAAACACTATGTAGACTATGTCAATAAACCACTGTGAAACATCAAGTAGTTCTGTGTCGATTTAATCAACACTATAATACATGTGTTTACCAGCAGCAACACCGATAATATATGTGTTTACCAGCAGCAACACTGATAATGCATGTGTTTACCAGCAGCAGCTCTGATAATACTTATGTTTACTCGCTGGAACACTAATAATACATGTATTTACCATCTGATACTGATAATGCATGTGTTTACCAGCAGCAACACTAATAATACATGTGTTTACCAGCAACTACACTTATTTCCCTCAATCAACATTATAAAACACTTGAGTTTTTCCTGGACCAACATTCTGAAACACACTTCTCTTTCCCTTGAATCAACATTCCAAAACATACATTTGCACCCACACCCACACACACACACACACACACACACACACACACACACACACACAAACACACACACACAAACACACACACACACACACACACACACACACAAATACACACACACACACACACAACCCCTGCAACCACAATTAGGTGAGTACACACACACACAAATACACACACACACACACACAGGAGAACTCTTGTATGCACACAGGAGAACTCTTGTATGCACTGGCACTGTCAGACACACGTGGGGCCCGAAACAAGATGAGCAGGATACTAACAACACACGAGAGGGATATAGAAAAAGCAGCCAGGGACAAGAAGAACACCACAGTAACAACGAATGAGAGCACAGTAACAACACATGAGAGGGTAGACAAAGCAGCAGACACACTAAACGCAGAGACCCCAACAATACAATGCAGTGGACAGGGACAAATGAGCAGGCCGGACACCCAAAGAAACACAGGGGCTTCAACCATTATAGCACCGGGAGATGCTAATGCATCTCTGACGAGGCAATGGGAGACACAGTGGGAGGAGGAAAGGGAGAAGTTGATCTTTATTTATGGCCTGAAGGAAGTCGAAGTGGACACCCATGACAGAAGAAAACAGGAGGAGAAAGAAAGGATCAAAGGTATCATGTTAGCAACAGGGGGAGACACGTCCCAGGTGACAAATTTTCGGAGAATCGGGTGGTACACAAGGGGAAGAAATCAGCCTCTCAAGGTAATCTTCAAGGCAGAATCAGCCTGTACCATGATCCTGCAAGAGAAAGCACGGCTCAGGGCGAATCAGGAGTACCAGAATGTATACCTAGATCGGGACAGAACGCAGGAAGAAAGGGAGGCCCTGAAGGAGAGGATAAGAAAGCGAAGAGAGGAGAAAGAGGGACAGCGAGGTACGGAGGACACCAGGCCCAAGCAGAAGGACAAACACCCACTGGAAGCACCCACGGTGGGCCTCAAATCACAGCAACCCAACGGCAACCATACATTTTAACACCACACACACATCAGTCCCCCTGTCCCCACCCCAGCAACCCAAAACCCACAATCACAACTACCCCCCAATCACAAACTCCACCCCACCAACCCATACCCCAACCATACAATCCCCCCAACCATGCAGCAACCCCCTATGGGCACCCTGCCCAGAACCCCCCAACCCACCAAGATCCCCCCAGGGCCACAGTATTGGAAACAAGGTTGAAGGTTTCACAGAAACTAAACTCAATGAGGCAGTAACAGACGCAATCATCCCACATGGATATCAGATCCTGAGGAAAGATAGAAGGAGCAGGGGAGGAGGAGGGATCGCACTGCTCATAAGGAACCGTTGGAGATTCGAGTAAATGGAAGGAATGGAGGTGTGTAGAGAAAGGGACTTCATAGTAGGTACCCTCCAGTCTGGGGAGCACAATATAGTCATTGCAGTGATGTATAACCCACCACAGAACTGCAGGAGGCCAGGTAGGGAATATGATGAGAACAACAGAGCGATGGGGGACACTCTGGCGGAGGTGGCAAGAAAAGCGCACATGAGCAGAGCGAAGTTACTGGTCATGGGCGATTTCAACCACGGAGATCGACTGGGAGAACCAAGAACCACGTGGGGGTCCAGAAACTTGGAGAGCCAAGATGATGGACGTGGTACTGGAAAACCTGATGCACCAACATGTCAGGGACACGACCAGAGAGAGAGGAGAGAACGAACCAGCAAGACTGGACCTTGTATTCACCCTGAATACCTCAGATATTGAGGACATAACACATGAGAGCCCCCTGGGAGCCAGCGACCATATGGTGCTGAGCTTTGAGTACATTGTAGAGCTACAGGTGGAGAGGGAAAATGGTACCGAAAGAGACAAACCAGACTTTAAAAGAGGGAACTACACAGGTATGAGGAATTTCCTACAGGAGGTTCAGTGGGAAAGGGAAATGGAAGGACAGTCAATAAATGAAATGATAGAATACGTAGCGACAAAGTGCAAGAAGGCAGAGGAATGGTTTATACCCAGAGAAAAAAGATTAAATGGGAAGGCTAGAAAGAGCTCCTGGTTTACCCAAAGGTGCAGGGAGGCGAAGACTCAGAGTGTCAGAGAATGGAAAAGGTACAGAAACGAGTATGCATAGGTACAGAGGGAGGCCCAGAAACAGTACGAAAATGACATAGCATCGAAAGTTAAGTCTGACCCAAAACTGATGTACAGTCACATCAGAAGGAAGACAACAGTCAAGGACCAGGTGATAAGGCTGAGGAGAGAAGATGGGGAATTCACAAGTAACGATCAAGAGGTATGTGAGGAGCTCAACTCGAGGTTCAAGGAAGTATTCACAGTGGAGGAAGGAAGGCAACTGGGTAGACAGGACGGGATGCATCACCAACAAGAGATGTATCAAGTGCTGAAGGGCATACACACAACTGAGGAGGAGGTGAAGCAGTTACTCAGTGACCTTGATACCTCAAAGGCGATGGTTCCGGAGAGTATCTCCCCGTGGGTCCTTCGGGAAGGAGCTGAGGTACTGAGTGTGCCACTTACCATAATATTCAACACATCCCTTGAAACTTGGCAGCTACCTAAGGTATGGAAAAAGGCCAACGTAGTCCCCATCTTTAAAAAAGGAGACAGAAAAGAGGCACTAAACTATAGACCAGTGTTACTTACGTGTATAGTGTGCAGAGTCTTGGAGAAAATCATCAGGAAAAGAATGGTGGAGCATCTGGAGCTGAACAGGATAATCAACGCCAGATAGCACGGATTCCGGGAAGGCAAATCCTGTGTAACAAACCTCCTAGAGTTCTATGATAAAGTAACAGAGGTAAGGCAAGAGAGAGAAGGGTGGGTTGATTGGATTTTCCTGGACTGCAGGAAGGCCTTCGACACAGTTCCTCACATGAGATTAGTAAAGAAGTTAGAAGACCAAGCGTGTATAACAGGAAGGGCACTGGAATGGATCAGGGAATACCTCACAGGGAGGTAACAACGGGTCATGGTGCGTGATGAGGTATCACAGTGGGCGCCTGTGACGAGTGGTGTACCGCAGAGGTCAGTCCTAGGACCAGTGCTATTCTTGGTATATGTGAATGACATGACGGACGAGATAGACTCAGATACGTCTCAGTTCGCAGATGATGTGAAATTATTGAGGAGAATCAAATCTTATGAGGACCAAGCATGACTTCTGTTTCATTCAAAGAGTATGTAACCTTTATTCGGAGCATGTTAAACACACCCACATAGGCTCCCCTCCAACCAGCGAACCATCGTTAAGGGTTTGGTGATGGGGCCCCATCACAAAATCAACGACTCCACTTGCCATGTACCACTTTGTAAAAGCCCTGGTCTGCTGTCTTATGTAGTCAACAGCAGACTGACCCAACTGCCTTCTGCCGAGTTTAAATTCTTTCCTATACTTGGCAGGAATACATTGATAAGCCCCAAAAACAGTGGTTTTCACAATACGATAGTTTCCAAAGTCAGCATTTCCCAGGCTAGAAGTAAATTCTTGTGCCTTACCAAACAACGCAGTATGCACCAGTGACGCCCAATGAACCTCAGGCCACCCTAAAGCTCGAGCCTGGTTTTCAAATGCTTCGAAAAACTGTTCAGGCTCTGCTTCAACAAAACGCGGAACAAACTGTACTGCCTTTTGCAAATTGAAGTCATCTACAGTCTGATGGAATTGCCTCCTCTCCTTCTCTCTATCAAACTCCTTAGCAAATGCACGCTGTGAGTCTGGCTAGTTCAAGCGCCAGTGAACCAGACTCACCTACCGATAACCCCACACCTGTGACTTGCTGGTTTTGCTCAGGAGTTTTGTCTCTCCCATTTTATAGAAACCTTAATGGTGACCTACGGTTAACAGCTCCTGTAGAGGGAGAAACACGAGACTGATCTGTCATAGTTTCAGTTTGTAGTTTACTCCTTATAAAATCAAGCAGCTGAGCAGCAGTAAGGGTTCGCAGGTATTCAACACCAATAGAACGAGCGATACACCAACAATGCTGTAGAGAGAGAGTTTGGGCAACTTTAGTAGAGTTAACTCAGACACTAACCGTCTGACTCGAATAGGTGGCATTAACCCCCAACTTAACATGCTGTAGCGCTATGCACGGTACGAATTGCAGTATACTCATACGATAGCAGAGCTGACACACAATAGCAAAGCCAATATGCACACATACAATAGCAAGGCTGACACACAATAACAAACCAAATTGCAGAATACTCACAATAGCAGGCTGACCATAGCGAAGCGAATGCAAAGATGACACACAAAATTCGTGAAGCGTTGGCAAAGCGTAAGCAATGCCAGATAACAAGCTATCTAGATACAAGACTAGCTCCTGCGCGAACTTCAACTCTAGGCTCAACTCCTGCTCTAAGTCTCCAAATTCAGCTCCGGGACAGGCTACCCATATTACAACCTCAGGTTCAATGGCCTGTTAACCTGAGTGTAAAAGGGAGCTTGGAGCAAAGAAACACAGTAGAAAATGCTTTGAATTTGTATTTCCTTACCAAGCAATGTGATTATATAAGACTTCTGTCTTTTCCTTCACCAAGTAATTGTGATTATATAAGACTTTTGTCTTTTCCTTCACCAAGTAAATAGAAAAGGGCTTTTTACACATATGTACACTATATACAAAGGAGTAGTATTTAGTGCACGCCACATTTGTCTAGGCTAAACAGCAGCCAAAAGACAGACAACTTTCCACAACCAGCTCTATGCAGGAATTCCAATGACAAACCGCGAGTAGTATCCACATCACCTTTGTCATTGTTAAACTCGCATTTTAATTGGCTGAACCGAGTCGTTGATTTTGTGATGGGGCCCCATCACCAAACCCTTAACGATGGTTCGCTGGTTGGAGGGGAGCCTATGTGGATGTGTTTAACATGCTCCGAATAAAGGTTACATACTCTTTGCATGCAACAACTTCAAAGAGTCCTGGACAAGCTTGACATCTGGTCCAGCAACTGGCTTCTCGAGTTTAATCCCACCAAATGCAAAGTCATTAAGATCGGTGAAGGGCAAAGAAGACCGCTGACAGAGTACAGGCTAGGTGGACAAAGGCTACAAACCTCGTCAAAGGAGAAAGACCTTGGGGTGAGTATAACACCAAGCACGTCTCCGGAAGCACACATCAACCAGATAACCGCGGCAGCATATGGGCGACTGGTAAACCTAAGATTAGCGTTCCGTTACCTTAACAAGGAATCGTTCAAGACAGTGTACACCGTGTACGTCAGGCCCATACTAGAGTATGCAGCACCAGTCTGGAACCCATACCTGGTCAAGCACGTCACGAAATTAGAGAAAGTGAAAAGGTTTGCGACAAGGCTAGTTCCACAACTCAGGGGACTGTCCTATGAAGAAAGGTTGAGGGAAATAGGACTAACAACACTGGAGGACAGAAGGGTTAGAGGAGACATGATAACGACATACAAAATACTGCGGGGAATCGACAAGGTAGATAGTGACAGGATGTTCCAGAGAGGGAACACAGAAACAAGGGGCACAACTGGAAGTTGAAGACTCAGATGAGTCAAAGGGATGTTAGGAAGCATTTCTTCAGCCATAGAATAGTCAGGAAGTGGAATAGTCTAGCAAACGATATAGTGTAGTCAGGAACCATACATAGCTTTAAGACAAGGTATGATAAAGCTCATGGAGCAGGGAGAGAAGGGACCCAGTAGCGGACAGCGAAGAGGCGGGGCCAGGAGCTGAGTCTCGACCCCTGCAACCACAATTAAGTGAGTACAATTAGGTGAGTACACACACAGACACTCACACAAACACACACACATATATATCTAACAATCTGCGTGACCTAGGCGTAAACAGATCAATAGGAAAAAAACAGTGGACCAGGATCAGTGGATCCAGGAGGTGCTGTTGGTCCAGTCACTTCACCTTAACCTCTCTACTGCCAACGTCACCTCAGCTTGACCTCTCCACCTTCCAGGTCACCTCAACTTAACCTCTTCCCCTCGCAGGTCACCTCAGCTTGGCCTCTCTACCTTCAAGGTCGCCTCAGCTTGACCTTCTCACTGCCCATTACACCCCAGTTTGACCTTTCCGCCCCCAGGTGTGCGACGTCACTGTCAGGTGTGTGTGTGTGTGTGTCTGATAATATATCTCCGGGCTGTAGTCAGCTTGCAGTAGTGTCAGCTGTGACGACCTCCACATTTAATTCATATGTTCCTTCACTGCAGTGGGATCTCCGTGTGAGTTATTTTATCACTGCATCTGCTACAGTGCACGGTCCGTAGGTGATAATCACTGAAAATGTTGCAGCGGACGGTCCATGGCTTCAATTTTTCAACATTGGTGAACTGCAACATGGAAAAGTCTCTTCCGATAGGCCTCAAACTTTCAACACTAGCGTGTTCTACCTAGAAAAATAATCGGATAATCAGTGGAGTTTTCTAGGGGACAAACCTTTTTTTTTTTTTAACATCGTGGCCTTTTCTAAGTGGGAAACAAAATCTTAATTTTGCCGTTTTGAAGCAGTTAAATCTTTAATGTCTGATTAATGATATATATATATATATACATATATATATTGGAGGGATTTAGGCCGTCTAGGTGAAAGTTTCCTTGTTTCTTTGTTACCATGGTTCGTAAACATGTCGGGTTCCATGTGGTAACTGATGAATGCCTCTTCTGCTCGGCTTCAAACCTTCAGTCAGTATCTAGTGTCTGTCTGTCTCTTTACTTCCAGACTGTCTAAACTTTCCACTTGCTGAAGGTAAACTTCAGTACTCATCAGTATGACAATTCCTGTGCTCTGCCTGTGCTCTGCCTGTGCTCTGCCTGTGCTCTGCCTGTGCTCTGCCTGTGCTCTGCCTGTGCTCTGCCTGTGCTCTGCCTGCTTCATCCTGAAGTCGTGCCTTGTTTTCTCCTGTGTTTATCGTCCTTGTTAACTTTACATGGTGTACAATAGGCATATGTAGGGCTCTCGTGTGTGTGTGTGTGTGTGTGTGTGTGTTAGTTACCAATCGTCAAAGTCATTTGTCGATAGAGACTTGTCCTTTTTATTATGTGAGTGTGTGTGTGTGTGTACTTACCTATTTGTACTCACCTATTTGTGGTTGCAGGGGTCGATTCATAGCTCCTGGCCCCGCCTCTTCACTGATTGCTACTAGGTCCTCTCTCTCCCTGCTCCATGAGCTTTATCAAACCTCATCTTAAAACTATGTATGGTTCCTGCCTCCACTACGTCACTTTCTAGACTATTCCACTTCCCGACCACTCTATGACTGAAGAAATACTTCCTAACATCCCTGTGGTTCATCTGAGTCTTCAACTTCCAACTGTGACCCCTTGTTGCTGTGTCCCACCTCTGGAACATTCTGTCTCTGTCCACCTTGTCTATACCTCTCAGTATTTTATATGTCGTTATCATATCCCTCCTATCTCTCCCGTCTTCCAGTGTCGTCAAGTCGATTTCCCTTAACCTCTCCTCGTAGGACATACCCCTTAGCTCCGGGACTAGTCTTGTTGCAAACCTTTGCACTTTCTCTAGTTTCCTTAGGTTAGGGTTCCAAACTGGCGCTGCATATTCCAGTATGGGCCTAACTTACACAGTGTACAGGGTCCTGAATGACTCCTTATTTAGATGTCGAAATGCTGTTCTTAGAATTGCCTGTCGCCAAGCCTGCTTTTGTGCGTGTGTGTGTTTGTGAGTGTGTGTGTGTGTGTGTGTGTGTGTGTGTGTGTGTGTGTGTGTGTGTGTATGTGTACTCACCTAGTTGTACTCACCTAGTTGTAGTTGCAGGGGTCGAATCACAGCTCCTGGCCCCGCCTCTTCACTGGCCGTTACTGGGTCACTCTCCCTGCGCCATGAGCTTTATCATACCTCTACTTAAAGCTATGTATGGAGCCTTCCTCCACTACATCACTTCCTAAACTATTCCACTTCCCGACCACTCTGTGAGTGTGTGTGTATAATAGGTAAGAACCTCACTAGAGTAAATGTAATGTCTGGAGATCATCTTGGAGAAGGCGGAGACCCTGATAGTGTGTGTGCACTGAAGGAAGGAAGGAAGGAAGGGAGGGAGGGAGAGGGAGGAAGAGAGAGAAAAAAAGAGAGAAAGAGAAAGATCATTAATAATAGTAACAACACTATATGTTCTTGCAGGCAACACAGGAGCGGAGGTAACAAGTAACAGTTCAAACTCGTTCATTATGCAAGATATTTATTGTTTCTCTCTCCACTCCTTGCTTCCTTTCCCAACCACCCTGAAGCTGAAGAAGTATTTCCTAACAGCTCTACGACTCCCTTACATCTCCAACTTCTACTTGTGTCCCCATGTTCCTTGAACAACGCCTCCCCTCCCACCTGTCAAACAGTACGCGTCTGTCTAACCAGGTCCTCTGGGTATCTCGTACGTTGTTGTCATGTCTTCCTTGTTGTATTTTCCTTTTCAGGTTCATTTATTCCAGCCCCTCCTTGTAGATCAGCTCTTTCAATTCTATTGTCAATCTCTTTGCAAATCTTTATGACTTTTATCATAGTTTTTTTTTTTTAATGCTTATTTACGAGGAGTCTGGAAGCTATGTGCTGAGTATTCAGTGTCAGCCTGAGAGTAATGGCTCACTAGATATTCTGATTATACGTCGAATCTTCAGTGTTTCAAGAAAGCTCTGCGTCTCACCCTTATTGAGTCTGAGAAGAGGTTAAGGAGGTTTCTTCACCAAGTTCTCTAATCATTCGCTTTACTGCAAATAAGGTCTGGATAAAATTCATGAAACCTCGTTCTAAAGTTGCTGCTTTTATTTTATTTTTAAGGGTTACGACGGCTTGTGCCCCGAGAATGTTATCTCAGAAGTCTGGTTTCAACGTTCGCTTGGCGCTGAGGTACTGGCCGTGGCGCTGAGGTACTGGCCGTGGCGCTGAGATACTGACCGTGGCGCTGAGGTACTGGCCGTGGCGCTGAGGTACTGGCCGTGGCGCTGAGATACTGGACGTGGCGCTGAGATACTGGCCGTGGCGCTGAGATACTGGCCGTGGCGCTGAGGTACTGGCCGTGGCGCTGAGATACTGGCCGTGGCGCTGAGATACTGGCCGTAGCGCTGAGATACTGGCCGTAGCGCTGAGGTAGGACGCCCACCACCACCGCTGCTCCGTTAATATACTTATAATACGTTATGAACGTTACTATATTTAATACAAGGCTTTTCTTGTTTGACGTTTACAGTCTATCATTCCAGTATCCCGTCTTCTTGAACCTTCTCCGGTATTTATAATGTTCACTATTGTAAAGATATTCATCTGTGTACATGATTGTCCGAGGCCGTGTATAAACATACACGCCGTGTATAAACATACATGACTTGTATAAACATACACACCGTGTATAAACATACGCCATATGTTCATGGCGGCCTTTACACGTCAGGTTCCGAGTTTCATTCCATCAGTACTCAGTCTGGTTCCATCAGTTTTGGGGTTCATTCCATTAGTTTCGAATTTCATTCTGCCAGTTCAGAGTTTCCTTCCATCAGTTCCAAGTATCATTCCATCAGTTCCGAGTATCAGTCCATCAGTTCCGAGTTTCGTTCCATAAGTTCTCAGCCCTGTTCCGTCAGTTCCTAGTTTCGTTCTAACAGTTCCGAGTGTCGTTCTATCAGTTCCGAGTTTCGTTCCATTAGTTCTCAGTCCCGAGTTTCGTTCCATTAGTTCTCAGTCCCGTTCCATCAGATCCGATTTTCGCTTCACCAGTTCCGAGTCTCGTTCCATTAGTTCCGAGTTTCATTCCATCAGTTTTGAGTTTCATTCCATCAGTTCGACTAGTATCGTTCCAGGAACGATACAAATTGGAAGAATGAGACACTTGTACAACATTTGGGAATATTTACTGCAGAAATGTTTTGCTAGCCAGTGGCTTCTTGAGTCCAATACATTGAAAGATGAGCAGGAGTTTGATGTGTTCAATTCATCAATCTAGAGAAATGTACAGAATGTACCAGAAGTGACTTATATACTGGAGTCAGGTGAGTTGAAGTAGCAGGAGGCGGAGTCACCAGTGGGAAATCAAGACACTGGCTGGCGAAACGTTTCTACAATAAATATTCCTAAATGTTGCACACAAGTGTCTCATTCTTCACCTCTATGTAACCACACACTCTGCATCAATGTCCACTTGACATGACTATGTAACCACACACTCTGCATCAATGTCCACTTGACATGACTATGTAACCACACACTCTGCATCAATGTCCACTTGACATGACTATGTGTACATGTGTTATGTCGGCTTGGCAAGCACACATATGCTTGTGTGCACCTCATTTTGTGTACACAGCACCTTCACCTGTGACAACATCTACACTGAGGATGTTTTCAATACTATTGTAACTGGTCTACTCTGGACAAAATTCAGAATTATTCAGCTTGCAATGTATGATACTTCGTTTAACAATATACTTCAGTTTAAAGTATACTTCAGTTTACAGTATACTTCAGTTTACATTATACTTCAGGTCACAGTATACTTCAGTTTACAATATACTTCAGTTTACAACATAATTCAGTTTACATAATACTTCAGGTCACAGTATACTTCAGTTTACAATATACTTCAGTTTACAGCATAATATAGTTCACAGTATACTTCAGTTTATGGTATACATCAGTTCACAAAATACTTCAGTTTACAATATATTTAGTTTACAATATACTTCAGTTTACAATATACTTGAGTTTGCAGTATTGTTCAGTTTACAATATACTTCAGTTTACAGTATAGTTCATTTCACAATATACTTCAGTTTACAGTATAGTTCATTTTACAGTATGCTTCAGTTTACAGTATACATCAGTTTACATTATACATCAGTTTACAGTATACATAAGTTTACAATAAGCTTCAGTTTACAATGTATTTCAGTTTACAGTATACATCAGTTTTCAGTATACATCAGTTTTCAGTATACTTCAGTTTACAGTATACTTCAGTTTACAATATTCATCAATTTACAGTATACATCACTTTACAGTACACATCAGTTTATAGTAAATTTCAGTTCATAGTATACTTCAGTTTACAGAATGCATGTTATACTTCAGTTTACAGTATACATAGTATACAACAGTTTACAGTATACATGGTATACTTCAGTTTACAGTATACATAGTATACTTCAGTTTACAGTATACCTCAGTTTACAGTATATTTAAGTTCACAACATACTTCAGTTTACAGTATTATTCAGTTTACAATATACTTCAGTTTACAGTATACTTCACTTCACAATACTTCAGTTTATAGTATACTTCAGTTTACAGTGTACTTCAGTTTACAATATACCTCAGTTTACAGTATGCAAAAGTTTACAGTAAACTTCAGTTTACAATATACTTCAGTTTACAATACACTTCGATTTACAGTATAACAGAATACTTAAATTTTCTGAATACTTCACTTTACAGAATGCTTCAGTTTACAGTATACATCAGTTTACAGAATACATCAGTTTACAGTATTCTTCAGTTTACAATATACTTCAGTTTACAGTATACATCAATTTAAAGTATACATCACTTTACAGTACACATCAGTTTATAGTATATTTCAGTTCATAGTATACTTCAGTTTACAGTATACACAGTATACTTCAGTTTACAGTATGCATAGTATACTTCAGTTTACAGTATACTTCAGTTCACATTATAATATATTTACAGTATATTCGGTTTACAATATGCTTCAGGTTACAATATTCTACAGTTTACAGTGTAGTTCAGTTTACAGTATACTTCAGTTTACAATACACCTCACTTAATAGTATACTTCAGTTTATAGTATACTTCAGTTTATAGTATACTTCAGTTTATAGTATACTTCAGTTTACACTATACTTCAGTTTACAGTATATTTCAGTTCACAACATACTTCAGTTTAGAGTATACATCAGTTTCAGTATACTTCAGTTTCCAGTATTTTTATGTTTACAGTATATATCTGTTTACAGAATACATTAGTTTATAGTATGATTCAGTTTATGGCATACTTCAGTTTACAGTATACATCAGTTTCCAGGATACTTCAGTTTCCAGTATACACCAGAGTACAGTATACTTCAGTTCACAATATACATCAGTTTCCTGTATATTCGGTTTACAATATACTTCAGCTTTCAATATACTACAGTTTACAGTGTAGTTCAGTATACAGTATACTTCAGTTTACAATACACCTCAGTATATAGTATACTTCAGTTTATAGTATACTTCAGTTTGTACTATACTTCAGTTTACAGTATATTTCAGTTCACAACATACTTCAGTTTACAGTATACATCAGTTTACAGTATACTTCAGTTTCCAGTATTTTTCAGTTTAGCGTATATATCTGTTTACAAAATACATTAGTATTCGTATGATTCAGTTTATGGCATACTTCAGTTTACAGTATACTTTAATTCACAAAATACTTCATTTTACAGTATACATCAGTTTCCAGTATACTTCAGTTTTCAGTATACACCAGTTTACAGTATACTTCAGTTCACAATATACATCAGTTTACAGAATAGTTCAGTTTACAGTATACTTCAGTTCACAATATACATCATGCATCAGTTTCCAGTATACTTATGTTTACAGTATACATCAGTTTACAGAATTCGTTAGTTTAAAGTATACACACGTTTACAGTATACTTCAGTTCACAATGTACATCAGTATACAGTATAGTTCAGTTTACAACATTCTTCAGTTTACGAGATACTTCAGTTTACAGTATAGTTCAGTTTACAGTATACTTCAGTTTACAGTATACATAAGTTTACAGTATACTTAAGTTTACGGTATACTTCAGTTCACAATATACTTTTGTTTACAGTACACTTTAGATTACAATATACATCATTTTTACAGTATACGTCAGTTGACAGTATTCCTAATCTCACAATACTCTTGTTTACAGTATACTTCCGTTCACAATACACTTCAGTTTATAGCATACATCAGTTTTCAGTATACTTTAAGTTACAGTATACTTCAGTCTACAATACACTTCAGTTTACAATATACTTCAGTTTACAGTATACCTCAGTTTACAGTATACTTAAGATTTCTGTATACTTCAGTTTACAGTATGCTTCAATGTACAGTATTCATCAGTTTACAGTATACATCACTTTACATTATACTTCAGTGTACAATATTCTTCAGTTTACAGTATACATCAGTTTTCAGTATACATCAGTGTACAATATACATAAATTTACAGTATACATCACTTTACAACATACATCAGTTTATAGTATATTTCAGTTCACAGTATACTTCAGTTTACAGAATACGTAGTATACTTCAGTTTACATTATACACAGTATACTTCAGTTTACAGTATACTTCAGTTCACAATATACGTCAGTTTCAGTATACTTCAGTTTACAGTATACATCAGTTTACAGAATTCATCAGTTTACAGTTTACACACGTTTACAGTATACTTCAGTTCACTATATACATCAGTTTACAGTATAGTTCAGTTTCCAGTATACTTCAGTTTACAGTATACATCAGTTTACAGAATTCATCAGTTTATAGTATTCACACGTTTACAGTATACTTCAGTTCACAATACACATCTATTTACAGTATATTCGGTTTACAATATACTTCAGCTTACAATATACTACAGTTTACAGTATACTTCAGTTTACAATACACCTCAGTTTATAGTATACTTCAGTTTATAGTATACTTCAGTTTATAGTATACTTCAGTTTATAGTATACTTCAGTTTATAGTATTCTTCAGTTTACTGTATATATCAGTTCACAACATACTTCAGTTTACAGTATACATCAGTTTCCAGTATACTTCAGTTTCCAGTATTTTTCAGTTTAGAGTATATATCTGTTTACAGAATACATTAGTATTCGTATGATTCAGTTTATGGCATACTTCAGTTTACAGTATACTTTAATTCACATAATACTTCAGTTTACAGTATGCATCAGTTTCCAGTATAAACCAGTTTACAGTATACTTCAGTTCACAATATACACCAGTTTACAGAATAGTTCAGTTTACAGTATACTTCAGTTCACAATATACATCATACATCAGTTTCCAGTATACTTCAGTTTACAGTATACATCAGTTTACATAATTCGTCAGTTTACAGTATACACACGTTTACAGTATACTTCAGTTCACAATGTACTTTTGTTTACAGTACATAGTTTAGTTACAAATACATCATTTACAGTATACGATTCAGTTTTTCATACTCAGTTTACAGTATACTTCAGTTCAAATATACTTCAGTTTATAGTATACATCATTTCAGTATACTTAGTACAGTATACTTCAGTTACAATACACTTCATTTACAGTATATCAGTTACATATACTTCAGTTTACAGGTAACTTCAGTTACATACATTTCAGTTTACGATATACTCAGTTTACAGTATAGTTCAGTTTACAGTATACTTAAGTTCACATATACTAGTTTACAGTATATTTCAGTTTACGTATACTTCAGTTTACAGTGTACCTTCAGTTTACAGTACATTTCAGTTTACAATATACATCAGTTTACAGTATAGTTCAGTTTACAGTATACTTCAGTTCACAATATACTCGTTTACAGTATACTTCAGTTCACAATACACTTCAGTTTACAGTATACATTAGTTTACAGTATACATCTTTAGGTTACAGTATACTTCAGTTACAGTATACATTCAGTTTACAGTATACATCAGTTTCAGTATACTTCAGTTTCTACTAAGTATACTTCAGTTTACAGTACTTCAGTTTACAGTATTCACGTTTACAGTATACTTCACTTTACATTATACTTCAGTTTACAATACTTCAGTTTACAGTATACATCAGTTAGTATCTTCAGTTACAGTATATATCAATTTACAGTATACATCAGTTTACACATAATAGTTTATCAGTATATTTCAGATTACAAGTATATTCAGTTTAAAATAGAGTAACTTCAGTTTTTTCACAGTATAGTTCAGTTTACAGTATACTTCAGTTACAATATACATCAGTTTCAAGTATACTGCAGTTTACAGTATCATCAGTTTACAGAATTCTCAGTTTACAGTTTACATCGTTTCAGTATACTTCAGTTCACATGTACTCAGTTTACAGTATAGTTCAGTTTCATATATTCAGTTACAGTATACTTCAGTTAGATATACTAAGTTTCAAGTATACTTCAGTTTACAGTATACTCAGTTTACAGTTCATCAGTTTATAGTATACCGTTTACAGTATACTTCAGTTCACAATACACTCATTTCAGTATATTCGATTTACAATATACTTCAGCTTACAATATACTACAGTTTACAGTATACTTCTGTTTACAGTATACTTCAGTTTACAATATACATCAGTTTATAGTATACTTCAGTTTACAGTATACTTCAGTTTATAGTATACTTCAGTTTACAGTATTCTTCAGTTTACTGTATACATCAGTTCACAATATTCTTCAGTTTACAGTATACATCAGTTTCAAGTATACTTCAATTTCCAGTGTACACCAGTTTACAGTATAATTCAGTTCAAAATATACATCAGTTTACAGTATAGTTTAGTTTACAGCATACTTCAGTTCACAATATACATCGGTTTCCAGTATACTTCAGTTTACAGTATACATCAGTTTACAGAATACTTAAGTTTACAGTATACACCAATTTACATTATACGTCAGTTCACAATATACGTCAGTTTACAGTATAGTTCAGTTTACAGTATTCATCAGTGTATAGTGTACTTCAGTTCACAATATACTTCCATTCACAATATACTTTAGTTCACAATACACTTCCGTTCGCAATATTATTCAATTCGCAATATACTTCGGCTCATAATATACTTCAGTTTACAAAAGTGTCTCGTGCTTGGAGAATCAGCTAAGTTCCTCGAGTCCTAACTTACTAAAATGTTGCAATAAGAAGATACCATAAAGCCTCTTAGAGTGTTGCATGCAATAAACAAACAAGAGAATGCAGCTTTAAAAATAGGAGAACATTGCAAGGTGTTTTCAGCACAGTCTCCGTCTTAACAAGAGATCAAACCATACCACGGGTGGGGTTAGAACCCGCGATCAGAGAGTCCTAAAACTCCAGACCGACGAGCTAGCCAATGAGCCAGCTAGCCACAACGAATCTCCTGGAGTTTTAGGACTCTCTGATCGCGGGTTCTAACCCCCATCCGTGGTATGGTTTGTTTGCAATCATGTCATTACGATTTCGTGAGTCAAGTTAACAAGAGATCACTTGAGATGGATTTTCAACGAAGACTATCTTAACATGAGAACGCAGGTGGGGTTTTCAACGCAGACAAACTATGTTCACAAGAGAACACGGGGGAAGGGGCTGGGTTCAAGGCAGACAAACTATGTTAACAAGAGAACACGGGTGGGGACTAGGTGTTCAAGGCAGACAAACTATCTTAACAAGAGAACACGAGTGGTGACGAGGGGTTCAAGGCAGACAAACTATCTTAACAAGAGAAGACAGAATGCGTAATACCGACACGTAATTGTTAAAAAAATAAACAGTCAACAGGAACACATAGCAGTGTTTCCAGAACAGGCAGTGAGCACCTCCTTGCTGGTGCCTTCCTGAAGGCTTGTTAGGTATCTTTCCTGTGCTGGCAACCAATGGACCTCACGTGATGAATCAAATGGCTGGGCTTCATATTTAATACACTAGTTAATGTTGGTCATTAATATGTACCAGCAGACACTCGTGTATTACTGACATTAAGAAACACACACACACACACACATACACACAAACGTGTATGTGTACTCACCTTATTGTGGTTGCAGAAGTTGATTCATAGCTCCTGGCCCGGCCTCTTCACTGGTCACTGCTAGGTCGTCTCTCTCCCTGCTCCGTGAGCTTTATCATATCTCTTCTTAAAGCTATGTATGAATCCTACCTCCACTACAACACTCTATAAACTATTCCGCTTCCTGACAACTCTGTGACTGAAGAATTACTTAATAACATCCCTGTGACTCTTATGAGGTTTCAAATTCCAGTTGTGACCCTTTGTTGTTGTGTCACATCTCTGAAACATTCTGCCCCTATCCACCTTGTCAATCCTTGTCAGTATTTTATATGTCGTTATCATCCATCCTGTCCTCAGTGTCGTCAGGTAGAGTTGCCTTAACCTCTCCTCGTAGGACAAACCCTTCAACTCCGAGTGTATTTGTGTGTGTGTGTGTGTGTGTGTATGTGTGTGTGTACTCACCTAGTTGTGTACTCACCTAGTTGTGGTTGCAGGGTCGATTCATAGCTCCTGGCCCCGCCACTTCACTGGCCGCAACTGGGTCACGCTCCCTGCTCCATGAGCTTTATCATACCTCTCCTTAAAGCTATGTATAGAACCTGCCTCCACTACATCGCTTCCCAAGCTATTCCACTTCCCGACCACTCTATGACTGAAGAAATACTTCCTAACATCCCTGTGATTCATTTGAGTCTTCAACTTCCAACTGTGTCCCCTTGTTGCTGTGTCCCATCTCTGGAACATTCTGTCTCTGTCCACCTTGTCTATTCCTCTCAGTATCTTATATGTCGTTATCATGTCCCCCCTATCTCTCCTGTCCTCCAATGTCGTCAGGACGATTTCCCTTAACCTCTCCTCGTAGGACATACCCCATAGCTACGGGACTAGTCTTGTTGCAAACCTTTGCACTTTCTCTAGCTTGTTTACGTCCTTGGCTAGATGTGGGTTCCAAACTGGTGCTGCATACTCCAGTATGGGCCTAACGTACACAGTGTTCTTAGGTTAGCTAGGCGCCCATATGCTGCAGCAGTTATTTGGTTGATGTGCGCCTCAGGAGATGTGCCTGGTGTTATACTCACCCCAAGACCTTTTTCCTTGATTGAGGTTTGTAGTCTCTGGCCCCCTAGACTGTACTCCGTCTGCGGTCTTCTTTGCCCTTCCCCAATCTTCATGACTTTGCACTTGGTAGGGTTGAACTCCAGGAGCCATTGCTGGACCAGGCCCGCAGCCTGTCCAGATCCCTTTGTAGTTCTGCCTGGTCCTTGTCCGATTGAATTCTTCTCATCAACTTCACATCATCTGCAAACAGGGACACTTCGGAGTTTATCCTTCCGTCATGTCGTTCACAAATACCAGAAACAGCACCGGTCCCAGGACTGACCCCTGTGGAACCCCACTCGTCACCGGCGCCCACTCTGACACCTCGCCACGTACCATGACTCGCTGCTGTCTTCCTGACATGTATACCCTGATCCATTGTAGTGCCTTCCCTGTTATCCCTGCCTGGTCCTCCAGCTTCTGCACTAATCTCTTGTGTGGAACTGTGTCAAACGCCTTCTTACAGTCCAGGAATATGCAATCTACCCACCCCTCTCTCTCTTGTCTTACTGCTGTCACCCTGTCGTAGAACTCCAGTAGGTTTGTGACACAGGATTTCTCGTCCCTGAAACCGTGATGGCCGTCGTTGATAAGCTCATTCCTTTCTAGGTGCTCCACCACTCTTCTCCTGATAATCTTCTCCATGACCTTGCATACTATACATGTCAGTGACACTGGTCTGTAGTTTAGTGCTACGTTCCTGTCTCCTTTTTTAAAGATTGTAACTACATTTGCTGTCTTCCATACCTCAGGTAGTTGCCCTGTTTCGATAGACGCGTTGAAGATTGTTGTTAGGGGTACACATAGCTCCTCTGCTCCCTCTCTCAGGTTCCATGGAGAAATATTATCCGGCCGCATCGCCTTTGAGGTATCAAGCTCGCTTAGTAGCCTCTTCACTTCCTCCTCAGTTGTGTGTATTGTGTCCAGCACCTGATGATGTACCCTACCTCTCCTCCTTTCTGGAGGCCCTTCTATCTCCTCTGTGAACACTTCTTTGAATCTCATGTTGAGCTCCTCACATACTTCGCGGTCATTTCTTGTGACCTCCCCTCCTACCTTCCTAAGCCTGATCACCTGGTCCTTGACTGTTGTTCTCCTCCTGATGTGCTGTACAACAGCTTCAGGACAGATTTGGCTTTCGCTGCTATGTCATTCTCATACTGTCGTTGGACCTCCCTTCTTACCTGTGCATATTCGTTTCTGGCTCTTCAACTGCTCTCCTTATTTTCCTGGGTTCTTTGCCTTCTATACTTCTTCCATTCCCTAGCACACTTGGTTTTGGCCTCCCTGCACCTTTGGGTGAACTATGGGCTCATCCTGGCTTTTTCGATGTTTCTGTTTCCCTTGGGTACAAACCTCTCCTCAGCTTCCTTGCATATTGTTGTCACATATTCCATCATTTCGTTTACTGATTTTCCTTCCAGTTCTCTGTTCCACTGAACCCGTTTAGCAAGTTCTTCAAGCCCGCATAGTCACCTTTTTTTGTAGTTTGGCTTCCTTCTTCTTGCCCTATCTACCTCCCCCCCATCCTGTAACTCTACTGTGTAATCAAAGCTTAGAACCATATGGTCACTGGCCCCGAGGGGACTTTCGTGTGTGATGTCCTCAATATCCGCACTACTTAAGGTGAATACTATGTCCAGTCTCGCTGGTTCATCCTCTCCTCTCTCCCTGGTAGTATCCCTTACGTGTTGGTACATGACGTTTTCCAGTACCACCTCCATCATCTTAGCCCTCCACGTATCTTGGCCCCATGTGGCTCCAAGTTCTCCCAGTCAATTTCCTTGTGGTTGAAGTCACCCATGATCAGTAGCTTTGCCCTGCTTGCATGAACCCTTCTGGCCACTTCAGCCAGTGTGTCAACCATCGCTCTGTTACTCTCATCATACTCTTGACTTGGCCTCCTGCTGTTCTGGGGTGGGTTATACATTACTGCAATTACCACCTTGGGACCTGCAGACTGTAGCATTCCTATTATGTAATCTCCTGCTTCTCCTCTTTCTCCTCTCTCCAGCTCATCAAAATCCCATTGGTTTTTGATCAGCAGTGCCACTCCTCCACCCCCTCTGTTCCCTCTGTCTTTCCTCAGGATCTGGTATCCCATTGGAAAGATGGCATCTGTTATCATGCCTGTGAGCTTGGTTTCTGTGAAAGCTATTATGTCCGGTGATGCCTCTTTGACTCTTTCGTGCCACTCCTCCCACTTATTTATTATTCCATCAGCATTTGTGTACCATACCTTCAGTTGCCTCTCTACCACTGTGTTTTGGGGGGTTTTTGAGGGTGGGGAACCTGGCAGTGGACTGTGGGATTCTATATTTGAATGTTGGGTTGGGGGTGTGAGTGTGGGTTGTAGTTTGTGTTGAGATAGTGTGCTTGGTTGTTGGGTGTTGGAGGTGGTTTTGTGTGTGCTCGCTCTTGTTGCTCTGCCCTGCTCTGGTTGTCCTATGCTGATTCTGTCCTTGTCTCTCCTCCTAGCTCCTTTTGTCTTTGTGTCCTCTCCCTCAGCTGCTGTCGTTCTGTTTTTGTTCTGTCCCTGTCTAGGAACACCCTCCTGTATTCTTCCATTTCCTTCAATCGTGGTTTCTCTTGGAGGATTCTGTCTAGCACTGTTTCTGTCCTGAGAATCAGCTTGAGCGGTCGTTTTCTCCCCTTCTAGTACCCCCCTCTTCTCTGAAAATTTACAATCTCGGACATGTCTTCTTCACCTATTTCTTTGAGGATGTTCTCAATCTCCTTTCTTTCTGCCTGCCGTCTTTCAGTGTGTGTCCTTTCCTCTCTCTCCTTCAGCCCATGAATAAACACTGCCTTTGCCCTCTCCTCCTCCCATTGCCTTTCCCTCTGCAGCTCTGGTTCCTGTCTGTACATGGCCATTTTCTCCCTTTGTTTTTCCTGTAGCTCTTGGTGGCATGCTCGTGCCTCTGCGTTTACCCTATTCCCCTCTACACCTGCTCCCAGCTGCTCACACCCATCACTCCTGGGCCCTGCTTGGTAGGCAGATACGGCCGTAGCGTAAGTTATATCATCTTCCTTCCCGATGGGCCCCCCTAATGCTGTGTCTTTTCTGGTCGACCCCCCTGTAACCTGCTTCAGCCTGTTTACCTCATTTTCTAGGACCTTTATCCTGGCTACTGCAGCTTCGACTTGCGACTCCCAATTCTTCTTCTCCTCCTCCTGTGTGTGTGAGTGTGTGTGTGTACTCACCTAGTTGTACTCACCTAGTTGTGGTTGCAGGGGTCGAGTTATAGCTCCTGGCCCTGCCTCTTCACTGGCCGCTACTGTGTGTGTGTGTGTGTGTGTGTGTGTGTGTGTTTGTGGTTGTGGTTGCAGGGGTCGAGTCATAGCTCCTGGCCCCGCCTCTTCACTTAATCCCTGAGTGTGTGTGTGTGTGTGTGTGTGTGTGTGTGTGTGTGTGTGTGTATGTGTGTGTGTGTGTGTGTGTGTGTATGTGTGCGTGTGTGCGTGCGCACGCTTGCAGTCATGGCACCAATAACAACACTCATACCGGTGAAGTTAATACAAATTAACCATGAAAACCCTAACATTAAACGTCGCCATTTTCCCAAAATATTATCAATTACAATACTCCACATAAATAAAATTATATATCCCACTTAATCCCTTATCATAGAGGCGCCCATTGAGGGAGGGGGAAGGGGGAAGAGGCAGCGGTAATAACCATCACTCTCATATATCCAAACCTGTCTATCTATATCTAGCAATTACCTCGTTCCCAGCGCTTTACTCGGAGTTATTCCAGTATTTCGATTCAATTTTTTTTCTCTCTCTCTTAAAATGTAATTTAGAGAGCAAGTATGATCAATAAAATACTTATTATTTTTTTGCGCTTTTGAACAACGTAACATCAATTTTGGTAATAAACAGAAGAATGAGTGGAGACTCGAACCGTGGTCCTGTGGACCTGTCACGAAGCAGGTCCAGCGTTGTGTACCACTGAACTACGTGCCAGGAGGCCTGGTCAAGGACTGGTCTGCGGGGGCGTTGACTCCCGTAACAACCTCCAGGTACACTCCAGGTGGTTAGACAACAGTTCTATTTACTCATTAATAGTTGTTTATGACGACTTATACAGTTTATTGTGTTATTTGTATGGACTGAATTATAACTGAGAACATACTGATCACCTGCCGAGGCATTCTGATTCGCTATTACAGTCAGTGTAATCTGAGGTCTAGATGTAGCTAATCTGAGTGACGAGTGGGGGGGGGGAGATGTTGTTAATCATTAACTACACTACCATCAACTGTGACTGTTTCCTACAAAAACCAGATTTTCCGTCACGTGTATCTGATTACCCTCCCACTGGCACTCGGTGGAGTATCTGAATACCCTCCCACTGGCACTCGGTGGAGTATCTGAATACCCTCCCACTGGCACTCGATGGAGTATCTGATTACCCTCCCACTGGCACTCGATGGAGTATCTGATTATCCTCCCACTGGCACTCGGTGGAGTTACTGTTCCATCCAGCACTATAATCCACATGGATGGGGTTAAATCAGCTCTAGTATTTACGGGGAAGTGTCTTCTTTACGAGCTGAATCCTTGGAGGAAACCATGGAAGTGGGCCAGGAAAATTTGGGTGAAATCGCAATAAATCACGCCGGCACATTATTATTCAATAATGGCACCAAGGGAAGATTCCTTTCTCCGGCGACGGGCGATGGGGCGTTTGATCCAAGGAATTAAACCTTCGTGTACAGCAATGGTTGTCTCGCATTCCCAGCAAGCACTAAGCTTCACTAACATGGTTTCCTCCCACGGACCTGTAATCAGGAATTAACCCAAGTTTACCTAGATTAGCCGACCAATTTTCCCCTCGACATCATGGCTAATTTCAAACAGGTTTTTATATCGATTATTTTTGGTGGATTGTATCTGTCATGGATAGTACTTTCCTTCTTAGTACAACAATTGGTACCACCCATCATACTTGAGAGGTTACCTTCGCTTCCTGAGTGTTTCCTGCCTTCAAGGTGCAGGAGTTATGGCCGCTGTTGACTCCTCTCCAGACAGCAGTGAGTTCTCTTGCTGTTTGGCACGGTGACAAGGGGGTTCTCTGCTGTTCTTGTTGCTATTGTTACAGTCTCGCTGAATTACGCTGATGTGCTGCTGAAGTTACTGATTCGACTTGGCCCTTTATATCCGATCGACTACTGACTGCCACTTCCTGTGTTCGTATGTGACTTCACTTAACTCTGGATACTAACTACTACCTCACACCTCCACCCTCACTACACTACCTCACACCTCCACCCTCACTACCTCACACTTCCACCCTCACTACACTGCCTCACTAATCTCGTTATACCTGTCTAAATTTCTTTATAAAATAACGCATAAATACAACAGCACACGACACCTGTAACTACATTGTTTTCTAAGGAGTATTTTGGAAAATACAAGAGATGTTCAGACTGATTTGTGCTGCTCTCTGACTGACACCTTCACCTGACCTCGTTCTGACCTTCGTTTTTTCTTCTCTTTAATATTGCCACAAATTCCTCTTCTACCTCTGCAAAGGAACTCTTCACAGTCTTTGTAAAGGAACTTCTTACACATTTTGCATTACGCGTCTCGTTTTTAATCTCCTAACTCACCTAACTGCTAGAAATAACAGGAATAACACGTGAGTAATGCACAGTAAATACAGAAGGAAACAGCACAATGATTAGTATCACATGGAGCTGCAGGCCATCTCACGGTCGAGTAAATTGTTAGTGGATGCACAAGGCAGTGCTTGTTAGTTTATGTACTCAGTATCAAGTGATTATGTGATTGTTCGTTGTTAATTTCCATTTTTTCTTTTAGATTTAAAGCCAATCATTAAGGCTGTATGTTGTCTGTACGTCAGGTAAAAGGACACAAAGCAACTAATGTGACATTTTATTGTGGCAACGTTTCGCTCTCCAGGAGCTTTGTCAAGCCGTTACAAACAATACATGGACAAAGAGGGTATATATATATAGGCTGTTTCTACCACAATCTAGCAAAATATAGGTAGCTTCACCATCTCTGAAGTATTAGCAGCAATCCTCCTCAAAACAGTAAACCCTACCATCACACAGTCTCTGTTGCTAATACTTCACAAGAACATAACAGAGGAACAGATCTTCTCAATCCAACCACTAACAGAAATATTTGTCTAACTTATTTTTATACTACCCAAGTAGTATTATAACCTTTTACTCATGTGCAAGTTGATTGTTCTACCTTTTTGTATTACTACTATTACCGCTAGTATTACACCTCACTCTAAGCCTATATATACCCTCTGTGTCTATGTATTGTTTGTAACGGCTTGACAAAGCTCCTGGAGAGCGAAACGTTGCCACAATAAAATGTCACATTAATTGCATTTGTGTCCTTTTACTTAACATATATACACTGACAGATACGCAACTCTCAAAGTATATACACTGATGGATACACAACTCTCAGAGTATATACACTGGCAGATACAGTGAGGAAAGTGTGTGCACAACAACACAAAATGTGTCAGCTGCGGTAGAGTAACTTGCAGTCAGAACAACTGTGTTGCCAGCCGGCTCAGTGTAGCCGGAAGCCAGACATTATTTGATGCTGGGAGAGTGGGAGGAGTTCGGTGCCTGGCAGATCAAAGTAATGAAGCAACAGAGAGAGAGAGAAGTGGGAAGAGGAACAATGGGGAGGAGGAAGAAGAGAAAGACGTGGAAAAGTATGAGGAAGAGGAGGGTCTGCGAGGGAGAAATGGTAAAAGATAGATTAATGATGGTAAGTATTCTTGTGAGTCTTGAGAGTCTTGTAGGTAGGAAGGATGGGAGTATTCTTGTAATTTTTGAAATTGTAATAATAATAATAATAATGATAATATAATAATAATAATAATAATAATAATAATAATAATAATAATAATAATAATAATAATAATAATAATAATAATAATAATAATAATAATAATAATAATAATAATAATAATAATAATAATAATAATAATAATAATAATAATAATAATAATAATACAAATAATAATAATAATAATAATAATAATAATAATAATAATAATAATAATAATAATAGTTACTAGTGTCTTTAGTCTTTCCTATCTACCACGTAGGTTTTCCTAGAGGTAGTCACAATTTCTTCATAGTTCACAATTTAAAAAAAAAATCCTGAATTTATTGTGTTGCAACTCTAATATTTTTTTTATTCTAGTTAGAAGGTTGTGGCACGTACTCCGTATTCAAATTTCGGTTCGTTAATGTGACATTTTTTAATCAGCATTTTAACAAGAGTAGCGACTAGAGCGTAAAACGTATCCCCTCCCCCCCTCGGGTATAATTTTATATCCATTTGGTAACTCCTGTACCTCTCTTTTATAATGACTCAGGAGCCTTTATATGCAGCGTCTGGGGAGAGCGGGATGAGGCAATGAGGTACGACCCTTTGAAAGGGAGGACAGGTTCGATTCCCTTGACTGGGGACCTCTCATCGGGGCTCCAGACTCCTCCTCCTCAGAGTTTTCAGTTGAGCAACTTTATTACGGAGGTCTTACTAAAGTCGCGGACGGTAGTCAAAGAGTTTCAGACCTTAATAATGGGGTTATGGACTGGGCCATAAAGAGTTCACATGTTTCACATGTTTATATCTGGTTACAGTAGCTGTAAGTTATTTACGTAGTCATGGGATAACTCACAACAACATTATATTGTAGCTTATATGTGTTTTTGGATTATTTGTATTACCTTATATTTTAGGAAGGTGTGACTGAATTTAAACATGATTAAGTGGTTATGAGTTATTTACAGTGGGTAAAGTCAGGGTATTTTTCGAAAATGGTTCAGCTGGTGATGTTGACGTAGTCTGCCAGAGATACTTGTAACCCAGCCGGAACCTGGCGGTAGTGACATCCAGGACTCTACTGATTTTGTTGTATTTACCATACATATGTTGCTTCTCCTGCATGAGAGAACGACGATACATGGACTAACTGATGTCCCTCTACTTCACTGTCAAGTCACTAAAGTTCGGTTGAAGTTCTTTTCATATTACTGTCCTCAATTTACTAGTTAAGAGCCTGAGATTGTAATCTACTCCTTCTTTGAAGTCATATATATGCCATTACCAATTCAGTGTGAGATGCAATCTAGGTGTCGCCGACATAAAGAGAGGCTGAAAGTTAATAGAACTGCGGAAGGTTTTCACCCTGGTATTGGTGGTAATGTTACAACTGTGAAAACAACGTACAGTATTTAAAGGACATATAAGGTGCACAAGCTTATAAGATGTGGTTTCCAAGCAGTTGTAACGTAACGTTAGTAAGAAACTGCTAAAGAGTAACCCAAAGCCTATTTTTGACCTTGACCTTGAGCATATAAGGCGCAGGGTGATTTTCCAGGAATTTGTGGGAAAAAAGCAAGTCTTATATGCCGGAATATTAATACGGTATTTTACTTACATTAGATCACTGGTTGACTGTGCCACGCCCTTGCTTGCTCTTGTGGAGGTTTGGAAATATTACAACACGAAGCAAGAGGATCATCCTAGTGTGTCTACGTAAAAGGAAAATTCTCAACATGCGGAAAGAACTTGATGTTCCAAGCATCAGATATCGTGTCACTGAAATAAATGTCCTCATCAGTGTTAATATGCTCAAGTAAACCCCTACAAACCCTTGCACAACATTAACCTTTCTTCAGCACTGGTGAGCACTTCTCCAGATGGATAATAAAATATGGAACTGATCTCCAAATGGATGAGATACATTATCCATATCAAGTAAGGCAACAGCGACACTTTCCCCGCACTATAGCAAAGCACCCCAATCCAAACTACTATCCCTCACTTTCCCAAAACAAACCTTAAATCACAACTAAAGCTTCGTCTGGAAGCCAAGAAGGATGCTTTAAGTTGTCATGATGTCTTAGTCACACAGTACTCGCTTCCACTAATATACAGTATGGTGATGGCTCTGTTCACAAATCCAGTGGTGCAGCTGGTAGTGCCTGTGGTGCAGCTGGTAGTGCCTGTGGTGCAGCTGGCAGTGCCTCGGATGCCATACAGAGTGATGGCTTTAATATAGAAAGTGGAGCACACATCAATAACTGGACTTCTACTCTTCAAACTGATCTCTTTGTTGTACTCCTTGCACTCACATGCGTCCATGTATCTAAGATTGACACTTTAATCGTAAATGATTCTCTATCATCCACGAGTGTCAATTGTGGCATGCTTGTGTCAGAAGCCAGACACAGGTATGGTAGGATAGTGGAGTCAGAGTACACCTCCCTTGAGGACTGCCAATACACAATGATTAATTCATAGACAATAATTAATCCATAGACAATGATTAATACACAGAGGCCATTAGCGAGGACCAATACTGATAACACAGCTGGAACAACGTGATAAGATAATTGATCACAAGTGAAGGAAACCCAGCAACACTGTCCGTGAATCATCGCCCGTAAATAAGGGATCATCGCCTGAAATTAAGGAAAGACGACGGGGAAAATAATAAAGTACGAAGAGGAAATAAGAAAGCACGAAGGGGAAAATTAAGGTAGGACGAAGGTGGAAAAAAAGGAAGAACAAAGGGAAGCAATCAGTAGAAAGGATAAGAAGATATAAAAGAGAAACGACGAAAGAGAAGGCAGGCAAGACGAATGAAAGAAAAGCGGGAGGGAGCAAAGGAAGCAATAAGAAGAGAGAGAGGAAGAAACAAAATACCAAAATTTCCTTGGTGACGTAGGCACGAAGATGGAGACGTGGGCCCCACCCTCGTGTGACAATGTCTTAAACTGCTGCACCTCTCCTCTGGTTCCAGTATCCAAGTCGTTATTCTCATGTTTCTGTATCAGGGTAATGAAGCCTGCTACTCAGGCGATACGTCTCTCCAACTAGGATACCCGGGTGGAAAAAAAGAGACGTAAAGGCAAAATATTGCTGCCCTTTACACGTTTCGCCCACATAAAAGGTTTTAGTAAGTCACAGAGAGATCAATAGATAAATGGTTCAGAGAACCGACAAGTTGATAAATAATTAGACACATGTGCAACACTTAAGTATCTTAAGTGAAGAAACATTTAGCCACACAGTGGCCTCATCAGTCCCATACAAAGAAGAATGGTGAAGATTAGAAGAAGTTTGAGGTAATTAGTTCCTCAACCGGAACTAATGTGCGAAGAAGTCGCTTATATACTGTAGACAGGTGAGGTGAAACAGTCGTAGGTGGTATCACAGGGGACAAATCCACATGTGGAAGTAGGTCATGACTATAGGTCAGGCAAGTGAAGAATTCCTTGTATCAAGATCCCAAGATGTTGCTGTGTCTGACAGGAATGTCGATTATATTGACTCCAAGCTTAGGGACTGATTACCTCAAACTCCTTCTGATCTTCACCATTCTTCTTTTTATGGACTGATGAAGCCACTGTGTGGCGAAGTGTTTCCTCGATAAAGATACCCAAGTGTTGCACATGTGTCTAATTTATCACAAAGAGATCTGTCAACAGTATGGCGATACAGTCAAACTGATGAAGCCATTCATGGCGAAACGTTTCTCTTTATAAATATCCGGAACCGTACACAAGTGTCCTCTTCTACATATCAGTGTGGGCGAAAAGTTGTCCGTGAAGGAGAGTGTTTTATACCCTTTCTCTTCAAGGATGCACAGGTGTTGTAATCTTACTACATTTCACAAAAGTTGAACTGTAATGTAGGAGTCGTTCAACGTAAAAGATGTTTCGCCATCAGTTCTGGCGACATCAGAAACAAAGTATATAAAACGTTCCATAGCTGAGCGTGAAGAAACGGTGGCAGTCAACATTCTGTCTTCTAGCATACTGCCACGGTAAACTTCTGAGGGGGAGGAGCATGTAGAGTGACTGTCCATGTCAGTGTCTGGAGCTTGAGTGAGAGCCCTCCTTGGTGTCTGCTCTGGAACCCGAGCGAGAGCCCTCCTTGGTGTCTGCTCTGGAGCCCGAGCGAGAGCCCTCCTTATTGTCTATGTCTGGAACTCTAAGTTGTCTTCAAGTTCAGTCAGCAAACTTCAGCTTCTGTAGATTGAGATTCAGTAGTCAGGAGGAAGACTGCTGCTTTCCTTGCCACACCGTCCCAGTGGCTCAGGGTTCCTCAGCAGCACATTTACTGAGTTGGAATCACTGAATTCTGGGCAAAGTTGTTGTCTTACTCACAACTCAGTATCACTGGACATCAAATCAGAGCTACGTAATGCTGGGAGAGGAAGGTGAAAACTAAAAGTCGCAACAACGTGGCAAGAACAGTTCACAGGTAACCAGCACTTAGGAAAAATTATGACGACGCATTCGTTCATCTTTCACTACTATCAGATCACGACTAAATAGTTTAGTTGTGACTTGCCAGTGTTCCGGAACGAACTGTAACGTTTTCGCAAGTTTCCTAAGTGTTACTTGTGAGTCAGAGCATGAGGGAGCGACTGATCTCCAGCAGTTGGCATGTCGTCACCACATCAAGAAACTCGTCTCGGCATTCGTCTTTAAGGGGTGCGTCACATCCCTCCGTCTTTAAGGGGTGCGTCACATCCCTCCGTCTTTAAGGGGTGCGTCACATCCCTCCGTCTTTAAGGGGTGCGTCACATCCCTCCGTCTTTAAGGGGTGCGTCACATCCCTCCGTCTTTAAGGGTGCGTCACATCCCTCCGTCTTTAAGGGGTGCGTCACATCCCTCCGTCTTTAAGGGGTGCGTCACATCCCTCCGTCTTTAAGGGGTGCGTCACATCCCTCCGTCTTTAAGGGGTGCGTCACATCCCTCCGTCTTTAAGGGGTGCGTCACATCCCTCCGTCTTTAAGAGGTGCGTCACTCCCCTCCGCTCTGGACGCCACCGTCTGAAAGAGGATGCAGCGGACCTGAAAATCTTTTGATCTCATGAACTACGAATCTGAAGACACAGATGAAGCGGTGACAAGAGTTTTGGAGTGGCATCTTACCTGTGTTTTGACATCTTGAGTCATTCAGATCAGGGAACGGGAAGGGACTTGAAGCCATGGCAAGTTAATCCTGAAACTCCCTCGCCATGAGTTCAGTCCCATCCGTTCTGTGATTTGTTTGCGATTGTGTTATTACGATTTCGTGAGTCATGAGTCATTCAAACCGAGGTGCTACGGAGCCTCTGACAATAAATATCGGTCCCGGTCTATGACTTGTCAGGAGGACTGAGCCTGAGGACTGAGCCTGAGGACTGAGCATGAGTACTGAGCCTGAGGACTGAGCCTGAGGACTGAGCCTGAGGACTGAGCCTGAGGACTGAGCCTGAGGACTGAGCCTGAGGACTGAGCCTGAGGACTGAGCCTGAGGATTGAGCCTGAGGACTGAGCCTGAGGACTGAGCCTGAGGACTGAGCCTGAGGATTGAGCCTGACGAGGAACTGAGCCTGAGGACTGAGCCTGAGGACTGAGCCTGAGGACTGAGCCTGAGGACTGAGCCTGAGTGTAGACAGCCTGACTGTCTGCATAGACAGCCATGCTGTCTGCCAGCTGAGTTCATATTTCGTGCCATGCTAGTTTCCATAGTATTCTGCCAGAGGGCAAGCCTGGTAGGCGTACCCACGTCTACCAGACCCGCCCTGGCCCACTCTCATTTGGCGCCCAGACAACACTCAGTCAATAGGCCTACTCCTCTCCCTCTCAGCAAGGGGCCATGGCCATGGGCCATGGCCACAGACACGCAGCCTGTTCTCGCACCCATTATGTACAAATAAGAAAAGCCTCAGAGTATTAGTGTTTTCAGTCAGCGTTTCTCCCTCGAGACGCGTAGTATTGCAGAGACCGTCGGGGACTCGCCTTCACCCAGCCCACTCACGCTTACAGCCCTACTGTAGTACACTCGCCCCTCTCCCTCGAGTACTGCAAGCCGCATGGCTAGCTGTGCGGCGACTGTCAGCCTCGTGTCACAGCTTCAGTGAGCAGCCTGCACAAAGATGATGTCACTTTGACTGCTAGCCCACTCACTGCAGTATGGTGTATGCTGTTACGACCTCCAGATGTTTCGCCGAGTCGTCCCTGTCACGACTCACTCCACACTCGCCAGCAGCGACACCTCCAGCGACAGTACCAGTCGAGGAATGTCCTCCTGAGTCGCTTGCCAGTCCTGTCCTGTTCCGACTACTGACGACGCCTCACTCGAAGGCACCAGCAGTTGTGCCCCAGGTTGAGTGAACCCTGCAGCGACTACTACGATGTCTGCTTCACCTCCCAGAGGAGACCGTACCCTGTTACGTCACAGCTCATGTCTCCCGTGTTGCAGTATGTATCCAGACGCAGGAAGGCGTGCAGTGCTGCATCGACGCTCACTGCCTTAGACCACGAAGCACACCATTTTTTTTCTTCCTTCTCTGGAGGAAGTTTTTTTTTTCTATGTCCATATGTTTATGTATATATGTATTTTTCTTACTTGTTCTGTGACCTATTCTTGCGAGAGAGAGACCCGAGTTTTTTTTAATGCCATTCATGGTCGGGACGACCATGGGTAGCGTGACCGAGCGATGTAGACAGCCTGACTGTCTGCATAGAACAGCCATGCTGTCTGCCAGCTGAGTTCATATTTCGTACCATGCTAGTTTCCATAGTATTCTGCCAGAGGGCAAGCCTGGTAGGCGTACCCACGTCTACCAGACCCGCCCTGGCCCACTCTCACTTGGCGCCCAGACAACACTCAGTCAATAGGCCTACTCCTCTCCCTCTCGCAAGGGGCATGGCCCTGGGCCATGGCCACAGACACGCAGCCTGTTACTCGCACCCTTATTACAAATAAAGTAAGAAGCCTCCGAAGTCTTATCATTTCAACCACGCCTCCAAAACGCCAAATAACACATCGTTATATGAGGACTGAGCCTGAGGACTGAGCCTGAGGACTGAGCCTGAGGACTGAGCCTGAGGACTGAGCCTGAGGACTGAGCCTGAGGACTGAGCCTGAGGACTGAGCCTGAGGACTGAGCCTGAGGACTGAGCCTGAGGACTGAGCCTGAGGACTGAGCCTGAGGACTGAGCCTGAGGACTGAGCCTGAGGACTGAGCCTGAGGACTGAGCCTGAGGACTGAGCCTGAGGACTGAGCCTGAGGACTGAGCCTGAGGACTGAGCCTGAGGATTGAGCCTGAGGACTGAGCCTGAGGACTGAGCCTGAGGACTGAGCCTGAGGACTGAGCCTGAGGACTGAGCCTGAGGACTGAGCCTGAGGACTGAGCCTGAGGACTGAGCCTGATGACTGAGCCTGAGGACTGAGCTGAATAATCTGCACGTTTTCAGCACTTCACATGAATAATAATAATTTGTCTGCAATCTTACTGCAGGAGTCACAAGGAGATACTGTTTGCAACAGCACCTTTGCAGGACACATTTGCAGGACACCTTTGCCAGGACACCTTTGCAGGACACCTTTGCAGGGCACCTTTGCAGGACACCTTTGCAGGACACATTTGCAGGACACCTTTGCAGGACACATTTGCAGGACACCTTTGCAGGACACATTTGCAGGACACCTTTGGTCTCTCAGTTGAAGACTCATCCAAGTGACTTTCTTTAATCCAGCTGAAGTGTAGCAGAAATTAGAGAGAGAAGGAGACCAAGAACACGAGAGAGTTCCTCAGTAGTCACGACTTTGTAACTAGTAATGACATCGATTCTCGTGACGTCACAGCGATACATGACATCAACATCCATAAAGGACCAATAAAAAAAATCAGAAGTAAAAAAAACTGGAAACTCATTACCTTTACTTCAGAAGAAACAGAACACCAGCTATCAGAAAATAAAATTTTGAGTCTGCAAGACAACTTCTGTGAACTTACCTTTGGAGAGGAGATTTTTTAACAGCATATTTAGCCACGAAATTAACCCAGAACCTCCAGACTTTGCAGAGGTGGGGGGGAAGGAGGGGGCTCCCAGAACTCTTAACCCTCCCTCCCCACCTCACCTACCTGCCAAAAGGAACCCTACACTCCACTATTCAACAGATGGAACCTACCCTCATCTCACCACATATGACAAGAAACCCCACAAGAAACCCCATCCACCCTTACAACGAACAAAATTCCCCCCCCCCACAAAAAAATCCTCTCTTTCACTCATAAAAATAATCCCTAGAAGAAATCCCTCGCAGCCCCTCAAGGAGGAATAAATCCCATGGAACTATTCTCTCCGTAAATCATTCCTCTGGATCGTGGCAGAAACAATACATACATTATAATTTAGGCAGAGCAAAGTGCCTCCTACTCTCACTGGCGAGAGTAGGAGGATGGTACAAAATACCTCCTGATGAACTAGAAGGTCCTGCAGACGGTACAAAATGCACCCACAAAAAGCAGGAGGCATTGAAGACCATACAAAAATACGTCCAGTAGTGTACATTAACTTGCTATGGCTTGTCTTTCTATGGCTAGCCCCCAAAATATCGCTATGGCTAGCCCCCTAAATCTCGGTATGGCTAGCCCCCTAAATCTCGTTATGGCTAACCGCCTAAATCTAGCTATGGCTGGCCCTCTAAATATCGCTATAGCTATCCCCCTAAATCTCGGTATGGCTAGCCCCCTAAATCTCGGTATGGCTAGCACCGTAAATCTCGGTATGGCTAGCCCCCTAAATCTCGGTATGGCTAGCACCGTAAATCTCGGTATGGCTAGCCCCCTAAATCTCGGTATGGCTAGCACTGTAAATCTCGGTATGGCTAGCCCCCTAAATCTTGGTATGGCTAGCACCGTAAATCTCGGTATGGCCAGCACCCTAAATCTCAGTATGGCTAGCCCCCTAAATCTCGGTATAGCTAGTCCCCTAAATCTCAGTATGGCTAGCACCCTAAATCTCGGTATGGCTAGCACCCTAAATCTCGGTATGGCTAGCCCCCTAAATCTCGGTATGGCTAGCACCGTAAATCTCGGTATGGCTAGCCCCCTAAATCTCGGTATGGCTAGCACCGTAAATCTCGGTATGGCCAGCACCCTAAATCTCAGTATAGCTAGTCCCCTAAATCTCAGTATGGCTAGCACCCTAAATCTCGGTATGGCTAGCACCCTAAATCTCGGTATGGCTAGCACCCTAAATCTTGGTATGGCTAGCCCCCTAAATCTCGGTATGGCTAGTCCCCCGTCAATCACGCTATGGCTAGCTCCTCAGATAAAAAAAAAATCGATTTTTTTTCCCGAAATTTCGGAGGAATTGGAGCTATCCACTATGGACAGCTCCAATTCCTCGGAACAAGACTGCATCACCAGGAACAAGATTTTTTTTTTTATTTTCGACATTTTTTCCGAAGTTATAGTTTCTTTTCCACATGAATTTAACTTCCATTCCTCGTATCAAGATTCCCCATAAAATGAGTCTCCATTTCCTCGTATCATGATTTTTAGAAATTCGATTTCCACATAGGGTTACTTAGCGATTTACGAAGAAAGTTAATGAAATTGTATGTTAGAATTTGCTTAGAGTTTGAGACTCTGAGTCGTATTGGCACAATAATATATTTGTACTCTGTTCTAGACCATCTTCCGTTACACATAAACACTCAATATTCAATGAGCACAAAAATAGTGTTAGGCTTGCCGACACTAATAATGCTCTTTTCTGTCATGTCAGAGATCACAGTCATCCTATTGATTGGTCTTCTGCTAAAACTGTCTACCCTACGTCCAACTTTCACAGTCGCCGTCTGGTTGAATCCTCCCTTATACACAACTTTCCCTGTATGAATCTTAGACCTGGCTTTGTCTCTGTAGATGCTTTCCTCTCTCATTACATTGTTAAATGCTCCAAACTTCAGAACACCCGTGACTTAACCTGATTCCTTCTCCTTTCATCTCTTCCCCCTTCTCCTTTTTTCTCCTATGGGTTTTCCTTTCTTTCTTTTCTTTTGCCTTGTATTTGTCCTTCATTTTATTCGCCTTTCCTTCCTCTGTGTTCTCGTCCCACCCTTGCGGGCCGCTAGCCTCATTGCAGTGCTCCCTTTCTTGTATATGACTGTCTCCACTACTACTATTACTACTACTACCACTTCCACTACTTACTCCATTATTTCCCCACTCTCTTGTACCCTTCCCTGTCTGCCTGCCTATAAATACCCCTTCCTCCGTCTCTGTGTGTTAGTGTGACTTTGTAAATGGTCCAAGTCGGGCCGAAACGTCGTCGTAAGCTCCTCCCTTTTATATGTGCGGGTTGTGTGTGTAAGTATTCTTATACTACAATTAGTATTAAAGGTAAGTATTCTTATACTACAATTAGTATTAAAGGTAAGTATTCTTAGACTACAATTAGTATTAAAGGTAAGTATTCTTATACTACAAATAGTATTAAAGGTAAGTATTCTTATACTAAAATTAGTATTAAAGGTAAGTATTCTTATACTACAATTAGTATTAAAGGTAAGTATTCTTATACTACAATTAGTATTAAAGGTAAGTATTCTTATACTACAATTAGTATTAAAGGTAAGTATTCTTATACTACAATTAGTATTAAAGGTAAGTATTCTTATACTACAATTAGCATTAAAGGTAAGTATTCTTATACTACAATTAGTATTAAAGATAAGTATTCTTATACTACAATTAGTATTAAAGGTATGTATTCTTAATTTCCAATTAGTATTAATGGTAATTATTCTCAAACTCTAATTAGTATTAAATGTAAGTATTGTTATACTACAATTAGTATTAAATGTAAGTAATATTTTACTACAATTAGTATTAAAGGTATGTATTATTATACTACAATTAGTATTAAAGGTATGTATTCTTTTACTACAATTAGTATTAAAACTTTTTATTCTTATATTTCAATTAGTATTAAAAGTATTCTTATACTACAATTAGTATTAAAGGTAAGTATTCTTAAACTCCAACTAGTATTAAAGGTAAATATTATTTTACTTCAATTAGTATTAAAGGTAAGTATTCTTATACTACAATTTACTTTTAATACAACTAGTATTAAAAGTAAGTATTCTTAAACTCCAATTAGTATTAAAGGTAAGTATTCTTATACTACAATTAGTATTAAAGGTAAGTAATCTTTTACTTCAATTAGTATTAAAGGTAAGTATTATTTTACTTCAATTAGTATTAAAGGTAAGTATTCTTATACTCCAATTAGTATTTAAGGTAAGTATTCTTTTACTTCAATTAGTATTAAAGGTAAATATTTTTTTACCCAGGGAGGTACTACCGTCCTGCCAGGTGACTGTGAAACAGAAACCTGAAACTGTTTTACATGATGGTAGGATTGCTGGTGTCTTTTTTTTTCTGTCTCATAAACACGCTGGATAACAGGTATATCTAGCTACTTCTACTTACACTTTAGGTCACACTACACTGGCATACACATGCATATATATACATACACACATCTAGGTTTTTCTTCTTTTTCTTAATAGCTCTTGTTCTTTTTATTTTCTCTATTGTCCATGGGGAAGTGGAAAAGAATCTTTCCTCCGTAAGCCATGCGTGTCGTATGAGGCGACTAAGATGCCGGGAGCAATGGGCTAGTAACCCCTTCTCCTGTACAAATCTACTAAAAACGAGAAGAAGAAAAACTTTATAAAATTGGGTTGTCTGAATGTGCGTGGATGTAGTGCGGATGATAAGAAAGAGATGATTGCCGATGTTATGAATGAAAAGAAGTTGGATGTCCTGGCCCTAAGCGAAACAAAGCTGAAGGGGTAGGCGAGTTTCAGTGGGGAGAAATAAATGGGATTAAGTCAGGAGTATCTGAGAGAGTTAGAGCTAAGGAAGGGGTAGCAATAATGTTGAAGGATCAGTTATGGAAGGAAAAGAGGGAATATAAATGTGTAAATTCAAGGATTATGTGGATTAAAATAAGGGTCGGATGCGAAAAGTGGGTCATAATAAGCGTGTATGCACCTGGAGAAGAGAGGAGTGTAGAGGAGAGAGAGATTTTGGGAGATGTTAAGCGAATGTATAGGAACTTTTGAACCAAATGAGAGAGTAATTGTGGTAGGGGACCTAAATGCTAAAGTGGGAGAAACATGCAGAGAGGGTGTAGTAGGTAAGTTTGGGGTGCCAGGTGTAAATGATAATGGGAGCCCTTTGATTGAACTTTGTATAGAATGGGGTTTAGTTATAGGTAATACATATTTTAAGAAAAAGAGGATAAATAAGTATACAAGATATGATGTAGGGCGTAATGACAGTAGTTTGTTGGACTATGTATTGGTAGATAAAAGACTGTTGAGTAGACTTCAGGATGTACATGTTTATAGAGGGGCTACAGATATATCAGATCACTTTTTAGTTATAGCTACAGTGGGAGTAAAAGGTAGATGGGATACAAGGAAAATAGAATCAGTAAGTAAAAGAGAGGTGAAGGTTTATAAACTAAAAGAGGAGGCAGTTAGGGTAAGATATAAACAACTATTGAAGGATAGATGGGCTAGTGAGAGTGTAGGCAATGGGGTCGAAAATGTATGGGGTAGATTTAAAAATGTAGTGTTAGAGTGTTCAGCAGAAGTTTGTGGTTACAGGCGAGTGGGTGCGGGAGGGAAGAGGAGCGATTGGTGGAATGATGATGTAAAGAGAGTAGTAAGGGAGAAAAAGTTAGCATATGAGAGGTTTTTACAAAGTAGAAGTGATGCAAGGAGGGAAGAGTATATGGAGAGAAAATGAGAGGTTAAAAGAGTGGTGAAGCAATGTAAAAAGAGAGCAGATGAGAGAGTGGGTGAGATGTTATCAGCAAATTTTGTTGAAAATAAGAAAAAGTTTTGGAATGAGATTAATAAGTTGAGGAAGCCTAGAGAACAAATGGATTTGACAGTTAAAAATAGGAGAGGAGAGTTATTAAATGGAGAGTTAGAGGTATCGGGAAGATGGAGAGAATATTTTGAGGATTTGTTAAATGTTGATGAAGACAGGAAGCTGTGATTTCGTGTGTAGGGCAAGGAGGAATAACATCTTGTAGGAGTGTGGAAGAGCCAGTTGTGGGTGTAGGGAAGTTCGTGAGGCAGTGGGTAGAATGAAAGGGGTAAGGCAGCTGGGATTGATGGGATAAAGATAGAAATGTTAAAAGCAGGTGGGGATATAATTTTGGAGTGGTTGGTGCTATTATTTAATAAATGTATGGAAGAGGGTAAGGTACCTAGGGATTGGCAGAGAGCGTGTATTGTTCCTTTGTATAAAGGCAAAGGGGACAAAAGAGAGTGCAAAAATTATAGGGGAATAAGTCTGTTGAGTGTACCTGGTAAAGTGTATGGTAGAGTTATTATTGAAAGAATTAAGAGTAAAACAGAAAGCAGGATAGCAGATGAACAAGGGGGCTTTAGGAAAGGTAGGGGGTGTGTAGACCAAGTGTTTACAGTGAAACATATAGGTGAACAGTATTTGGATAAGGGTAAAGATGTTTTTGTGGCATTTATGGATTTGGAAAAGGCGTATGATAGGGTAGATAGGGGGCAATGTGGCAGATGTTGCAGGTGTATGGAATAGGAGGAAGGTTACTGAAAGCAGTGAAGAGTTTTTATGAGGATAGTGAGGCTCAGGTTAGAGTGTGTAGGAGGGAAGGGGACTATTTCCCAGTAAAAGTGGGCCTTAGACAAGGATGTGTGATGTCACCGTGGTTCAATATATTTATAGATGGGGTTGTAAGAGAAGTGAATGCGAGGGTCTTGGCAAGAGGTGTTGGGCTAAAAGATAAAGAAGCAAATACAAAGTGGGAGTTGTCACAGTTGCTTTTGCTGATGACACTGTGCTTTTGGGAGATTCTGAAGAGAAGCTGCAGAGGTTGGTGGATGAATTTGGTAGGGTGTGTAAAGAAGAAAATTGAAAGTGAATATAGGAAAGAGTAAGGTGATGAGGATAACAAAAAGAATAGGTGACGAAAGATTGGATATCAGATTGGAGGGAGAGAGTATGGAGGAGGTGAATGTATTCAGATATTTGGGAGTGGACATGTCGGCGGATGGGTCTATGAAGGATGAGGTGAATCATAGAATTGATGAGGGAAAAGGGTGAGTGGAGCACTTCGAGTCTGTGGAGACAAAGAACCTTGTCCATGGAAGTAAAGAGGGAATGTATGAGAGTATAGTTATACCAACGCTCTTATATGGGTGTGAAGCATGGGTGATGAATGTTGCAACGAGGAGAAGGCTGGAGGCAGTGGAGATGTCATGTCTGAGGTCAATGTGTGGTGTGAATATAATGCAGAGAATTCGGAGTTTGGAAATTAGGAGGAGGTGCGGGATTACCAAAACGATTGTCCAGAGAGCTGAGGAGGGGTTGTTGAGGTGGTTTGGACATGTAGAGAGAATGGCACGAGACAGAGTGACTTCGAGAGTGTATAAATCTGTAGTGGAGGGAAGGCGGGGTAGGGGTCGGCCTAGGAAAGGTTGGAGGAGGGTAAAGGAAGTTTTGTGTGCGAGGGGCTTGGACTTCCAGCAAGCATGTGTGAGCGTATTTGATAGGAGTGAATGGAGGCATATGGTTTTAATACTTGACGTGCTGTTGGAGTGTGAGCAAAGTAACATTTATGAAGGGATTCAGGGAAACCGGCAGGCCGGACTTGAGTTCTGGAGATGGGAAGTACAGTGCCGGCACTCTAAAGGAGGGGTGTTAATGTTGCAGTTTTATAACTGTAGTGTAAAGCACCCTTCTGGCAAGACAGTGATGGAGTGAATGATGATGATGAAAGTTTTTCTTTTTCGGGCCACCCTGCCTTGGTGGGAATCGGCCGATGTGTTAATAAAAAAAAAAAAAAAAAATTAGTATTAAAGGTAAGTATTCTTATACTACAATTTGTGTTAAAGGTAAGTATTCTTATACTCCAATTAGTATTAAAGGTAAGTATTCTTATACTCCAATTAGTATTAAAGGTAAGTATTCTTAAACTCCAATTTGTATTAAAGGTAAGTATTCTTAAACTCCAATTAGTATTAAAGGTAAGTATTCTTTCACATCAATTAGTATCAAAGGTAAGTATTCTTTTACTTCAGTTAGAATTAAAGGTAATTATTCTTTTACTTCAATTAGTATTAAAGGTAAGTATTCTTATACTCCAATTAGTATTAAAGGTAACTATTCTTAAACTCCAATTTGTATTAAAGGTAAGTATTCTTAAACTCCAATTAATATTAAAGGTAAGTATTCTTAAACTCCAATTTGTATTAAAGGTAAGTATTCTTAAACTCCAATTAATATTAAAGGTAAGTATTCTTATACTACAATTAGTATTAAAGGTAAGTATGTATTCTTATACTCCAATTAGTATTAAAGGTAAGTATTCTTAAACTCCAATTTGTATTAAAGGTAAGTATTCTTAAACTCTAATTAGTATTAAAGGTAAGTATTCTTATATTCCAATTATTATTAAAGGTAAGTATTCTTATACTCCAATTAGTATTAAAGGTAAGTATTCTTATACTTCAATTAGTATTAAAAGTAAGTATTCTTATACTCCAATTAGTATTAAAGAAGGGTATTCTTATACTCCAATTAGTATTAATGGTAAGTATTCTTATACTACAATTAGTATTAAAGGTAAGTATTCTTATACTACAATTAGTATTATAGGTAAGTATTCTTATACTACAATTAGTATTAAAGGTAAGTATTCTTATACTCCAATTAGTATTAAAGGTAAGTATTCTTATACTCCAATTAATATTAAAGGTAAGTATTCTTAAACTCCAATTTGTATTAAAGGTAAGTATTCTTAAACTCCAATTAATATTAAAGGTAAGTATTCTTATACTACAATTAGTATTAAAGGTAAGTATGTATTCTTATACTCCAATTAGTATTAAAGGTAAGTATTCTTAAACTCCAATTTGTATTAAAGGTAAGTATTCTTAAACTCCAATTAGTATTAAAGGTAGGTATTCTTATATTCCAATTATTATTAAAGGTAAGTATTCTTATACTCCAATTAGTATTAAAGGTAAGTATTCCTATACTTCAATTAGTATTAAAAGTAAGTATTCTTATACTCCAATTAGTATTAAAGGTAAGTATTCTTTCACTTCAATTAGTATCAAAGGTAAGTATTCTTTTACTTCAATTAGTATTAAAGGTAATTATTCTTTTACTTCAATTAGTATTAGAGGTAAGTATTCTTATACTCCAATTAGTATTAAAGGTAAGTATTCTTAAACTCCAATTATTAAAGGTAAGTATTCTTATACTCCAATTAGTATTAAAGGTAAGTATTCTTATACTACAATTAGTATTAAAGGTAAGAATTCTTATACTACAATTAGTATTAAAGGTAAGTATTCTTATACTACAATTAGTATTAAAGGTAAGTATTCTTATAATCAATTAAGGTAAGTATTATAGTTTAAAGAATATTCTATACTCAATTGTTTAAAGTAACTATTCATACTTTTTGTAACATAAGTATTCTTTCTACATAGCATAAAAGTATATTTATACTACAATAGTATAGTAATATTCTCAAATACAAAATCAAGTATATATTTAAAGTAAGCTAACTCAATTGTATATAATTTCCATACAATATCATTAATATATTTATACTACAACATCAACGGTCAAGTATTCTTATAGCAATTATAACGTATCTTTATTTCATTAGCAACATTTAATCACAATGATTCTCACATAAACATCTCGTCATATATTTTCTGCAACATCAAGATATTTCTCACATAGCAACATCAACGTCATATATTTCTCACATAACAACATCAACGTCATATATTTCTCACATAGCAAAATCAACGTCATATATTTCTCACATAGCAACATCATCGTCATATATTTCTCACATAGCAACATCAACGTCATATATTTCTCACATAGCAACATCAACGTCATATATTTCTCACATAGCAACATCAACGTCATATATTTCTCACATAGCAACATCACGTCATATATTTCTCACATAGCAACATCACGTCATATATTTATCACATAGCAACATCAACGTCATATATTTCTCACATAGCTAACGTAAAATCTTAGCAACATCCGTCAATATTTCTACTAGCAACAACCAATGTCAAAGAACATCAAGTATAATTTCTCATAGCCTTAACGTCATATTTTACATAAAATCACTCAAATTTCCATAGAAATCACGCATATATTCCTAGGACAGTTCAACGCAATATTCACTGCAACCAGTAAGTCAATTTATACCAACTCAACGTCATTAGTGTTACATAGCCTAACCCATAGTTTCACTGATAACCTGGAGTGTAGTTCAGTGATACCACAGTTTACAAGTAAATCCTGAGTGTATCAGTGTTAACCACCAGTTTACACTGTAACCTGGAGTGTAGTTAGTCTACACCCCAGTTTACACTGTAACCTGGAGTGTAGTTCAGTGTTATACCACAGTTTACACTGTAACTGGAGTGTAGTTCAGTGTTATACCACCAGTTTACACTGTAACCTGGAGTGTAGTTCAGTGTTAACCACCAGTTTACACTGTAACCTGAGTGTAGTTCAGTGTTACCACGTTTCTGTCCTGGAGTGTAGTTAGTTACACCACCAGTTTACACTGTAGCCTGGAGTGTAGTCTAGTGTTACACCACCAGTTTACACTGTAACCTGGAGTGTAGTTCAGTGTTATACCACCAGTTTACACTGTAACCTGGAGTGTAGTTCAGTGTTACACCACCAGTTTACACTGTAACCTGGAGTGTAGTTCAGTGTTACACCACCAGTTTACACTGTAACCTGGAGTGTAGTCTAGTACTACACCACCAGTTTACACTGTAACCTGGAGTGTAGTCCAGTGTTCACCACCAGTTTACAATGTAACCTGGAGTGTAGTTCAGTGTTACACCACCAGTTTACAATGTAACCTGGAGTGTAGTTCAGTGTTACACCACCAGTTTACAATGTAACCTGGAGTGTAGTTCAGTGTTACACCACCAGTTTACAATGTAACCTGGAGTGTAGTTCAGTGTTACACCACCAGTTTACACTGTAACCTGGAGTGTAGTTCAGTGTTACACCACCAGTTTACACTGTAACCTGGAGTGTATTTCAGTGTTACACCACCAGTTTACAATGTAACCTGGAGTGTAGTCCAGTGTTACACCACCAGTTTACAATGTAACCTGGAGTGTAGTTCAGTGTTACACCACCAGTTTACATGTAACCTGGAGTGTAGTTCAGTGTTACACCACCAGTTTACAATATAACCTGGTGTACAGTTCTACCGCATTTTTACCATGAATAATTCAGTGTTCCCCAGTTACATGTAATGAGTTGTCCCAGTGTTACACCACAGTTTACAATCAACCTGTTATTCTCTCATGATTTGAATCCAAAATAATCAATGTGCCATGGAGCTTCGACTTACACATTTACCATCAAAAATTATTCTGTAAGATTCTGATAACAAAATTAAAATTGACAAGTTCGAAGTTATCGATAGTTACTCTAAGTCGCTGTTAACTACAAGTTATCTCTGACAAAGTTCAAGTTATCCCTAGTTAACTACAAGTCGCTGTTAACTACGAGTTATCTCTGACAAAGTTCAAGTTATCCCTAGTTAACTACAAGTAGCTGTTAACTACGAGTTACACTGGTGAATTACATTTACATTAAAAAAAATCTTTACGGTTGATCAGCACAAATTACTTACACATTGGGATACATATCTTGAAAAAATTTATTATTTTTTGTCACAATGTACTCCAAATTAATTTCCATTGCTGTGTACCATCTATGCAAAATACATAGATGATAGTGTCTGTTAAATAAATGAGTGGCAAAGTTTTAAGTACTTACCTACGGCAGGATACCAAGTGGTTCTCTCGACTCTTAGCAGATAACAATCTCGAGTCATCGTTTATTTCTTGCACTTCTGGATTTTTCATTTCTTCTCTGATAAGTATCGTTGTACAAATGCCTACTTCCTTAAGTTTTAGAGCCATATCTTCGAGTATGTAATGGCAATCCCATATTTGATCATTAGAAGTTTCATATCATCCAATACCTTTCGGGAAAATAATCTGGCTTAAATTCTTATTGTCCTTCGCACTTTGTACCAGGCGCTCAGTAGCCAGCTTCTTGAAATACGTATCTTATTCTGTCAGTAGCAGTATCTCTTCTTAAGCCACACACCATATGCGTATCTCTTGAATTTTCGATCAATTTTAAAGAAATAATATTTTCCTCCAGTGGTCCAGGATTACCAAACTGGCTTACTATGGCTCTTAAATAGGGGTGATTCAATCTTCTCTGATTCGGCGAAAGTTCGGATTCGATTACGATTCCAGGAGCGACGCGATCTTCAAGTCTACATCTACTCAGGTTAAATAATGCTTCTCTACTCCGGTACACCTCAGCATAAACATATTTCTTACCCAAATAATAACTTGATCCTTATCCTTTTACAGCAACAGAATTCATGTTATACCCACCACCATTCCTGACAGCCGTATGATGTCTATTCAGTTGCTTAACGAGATTAATGTGTACATTACCCCTCACTTTCGTGAAAACTTCTTTAAAAGTGTTTGGCTATTATTCTAAATACTAGCTAATAAAACGAAGATAATTCATGGAGACATATTATTTTGTGTACTTTACACTAATAACAATGACATTTCTATTGTGTTTCTTCTTTGCAAAATCATGGTTGATTTTAAGATAAGCGCCCCAAATCCCTTCTGGGAGCACAATTTTTCCCATTAAAACACCCCTTGAATCTGTTAATAGCCACTTAATAAGATCCTTCATACACTATGAAAATAATCTCTCTTCTTCGTATCTAAATATTTCCATGTGTCTTGGTAAGTTGATATAATACTTAAGAGAAGCTCCCATTGCATATTGCGCAAAAACATTAGCTACCATGGGTTTCGTTTTTCCACTGTTTATAAATTTATCCCTTGTATCTTCACTCTAAATAAACATGGGTTGCTAATTGGCAAAACACGGCTTAAGGCATCGGCAAGTCCACCTCTCTTTAACTTTACAGCAGTACAATTCGCTTGTTACATGAGAAGTACTTTATCTCCATTGACATTGTTAGTAATATCCCCATTCATTACTGTAATATATTTTTCAATATTTTTTTTTTCATTTTTGAAGATTATCTGTGATGATTACACCTTCCTTCTTTACTGCCCACCTCCATCTTACTCTCCACTTCTTTACCTGTAATTTTTAGACAATAAGTTTCTCCCCGGAATTTCTTTAAGACTACAACAAAAAAAAAAAATTCTTACTACAAAAGAGTGTTTTGGCAAGTTTAACTTATTTAGACATCAAAAATTTAACATTCAAAACCTTCCATTGCTTTAAGCAATTTTTTTTTTTATCAGAGACGTGCTGTGTGGTCTTGAGTACTACCTTCTGGCATTTGGGGGGATTGGTAGAGATGAGTTCTGAAACAAATCCCACGAATTTTAATCTATAACACACTTTATTAACATGATCGTTGGCCTATAACACACTTTGAAAATATAATTATAGATCTTTAATACACTTTGAAAATATAATCGTAGATCTAACACCCACTTTGATAACATGACCGTAGATGTGGATTTTTTTTTATAGATTTTCAAATTTCAGCATGTGTAAATATGAATAATATAATAATTGCGTGTTAAAATGTGATGCTGATTTGACCCTTCAAGAAATTCTGTGTGAAGGAAGGTGTGCAGCGGCCGCGGAGTGATACAGGGGGAGACACCATACTGAATTAATGTGTGAACACTGGTCGGTTAGTGGTGGCAAGTAATACGGATTCTTCGAGGCCATAATTGAATGGATCGGCCTCAAACCATAACTAATATGTACTGGAATGTCCCCTGCTGAAGAATAGGGACAGATAATTTGCAGGGCCTCCAGAATTAGGTGGTGATAATGAAAATAATAAGGCATCGCCATGCAACACATCCAGTATGTATGCCATTAGTCCTTTCATTTAGATTTCTTGCTGGTCAGTGGGATTCTATTTGTTAGGTAGGCGTTGTGGTGTGATCCAACTACAATATAAATGGAAAGTGGTAATATAAAATTCTTAATTATATAATTTTTGATACATATGTGCCTGGTATCAATAAGAAAATTCTTACCCTGTCTGTGTTTATTAGTGTTCCTGTTAAGCCTTTCTGGAGATCATTTCCTTTAATTTTCATACAGTTCACACTGTTTTATAATTTACCATTATTGGTATTAATGTTTAATATTGTATTTATTAATTTAATGTCAGGTCAAGCTTTTTTGTGAGAGTGATGAAAGAGTGGGCATCGAAGGAGTGACAGTCCTGTGACCTACTGTGACTAAGTCCCACTTACCTCACCCAAATTACTTACACATAATAATTCGGATAATACACTGTAAACCTAATGTAGGTTATTTCTCACAGTAGATCTATAACACACTTTGAAAATATAATTGTAGATCTATAACACACTGTGTTAGCATGAATGTATACCTATAACCGACTTTGATAACATAATGTATATCTATCATCCACTTTGAAAACAAGAATGTAGATTAAAAAGCGGGGAGGAAGGAATTCCGAGGAAAAAATAAAAAAAAAAATTGTAAAAAAAAAGTTTTCTTAATGAAAAATAGTGCATAGTTCTGGCAACATGTTGATGCAATCAGCTTGTTTATATCATATTTTTAAGGAACTTTTTCCATATATGTATTATTCCATGTAGTGTGTTTTTTTTCTTTTCTTTTTTTTACTCCAAAAATTACGATTTTTATGATTGTTTCTTTGCAAATACACAATATGGAATCTTGCTGTCGACTCCATATTAGTGTTTATAGTGAGAACTACTCAGTCGCCTGATGAATGGAGGTTAACCCTTTCGGGGTCGATGCCGTACTAGTACGTGTTTTACGCGCCAGGGTCGGTGCCGTACTAGTACCCGTAAATTCTAGCGGCCTCAAATTAAGCGGGAAATGGCTGGTAGGCTTAGAGGTGAGAGAATGGGTCTGCGTGGTCAGTGTGCGCAGTAGGAAAAAAATCGGGCACCCAGTGGTGCATTGTGGGAACGCCATTTCAGTACACCTTGTCCACCATGCCTCGCAGCAAGAAACACCTTACTCCTCGGCGAATTGGGACACTTTTGTTCCCCAGTAACAGTTCTAATACTGATGGGGGTGTCAGTGAAGGTGACTTTCAAGGTTTTAAGGAGGTTGTGACCGAAACTAATGACCAATGACACATGACTAATGACTAATGACACATGCATGAACTTTTAAATCTCTGCACCAAGTTCACCTTAAACCAGCAAATAGTAGAGCCCACAAGATTAGAGAATATGCTGGACCTCATCTTCACCAACAATGATGATCTGATACGAAATGTCATCATATCAAATACAATATACTCAGATCACAACATAATAGAAGTCCAGACATGCATGCGGGGAGCCCCAGATCAACAAAATGTGATCAGCCGTGAGGGAGCTTTCTCCAAATTCAACTTCAATAACAAAAACATAAGGTGGGACCAAGTAAACCAAGTCCTAAATTATATAAACTGGGAAGATTGCCTAAGCATCACGGATCCCAACCTATGTCTAGAACAAATTAACTCTGTGGTACTTGAGGTTTGCTCAAGGCAAATTCCCTTAAGGAAAAGGAGGAGAAATGCAAACTAGAAAGAGAGAGGCGCTCCCTATACAGGTGAAAGGCAAAGAATAACGGAGCGGCTACAGGAGGCCAATATCTCTGAAATACGTAGGGAGACACTAGTCAGAGAAATAGCAAACATCGAATTAAAACTAAAGGAATCTTACAGGAATCAAGAGACACGGGAAGAACTAAAAGCCATAAATGAAATTGAAAGAAACCCTAAGTATTTCTTTTCCTATGCAAAATCAAAGTCGAGAACAACAACCAGTATTGGGCCCCTACTTAAACGGGATGGGTCCTACACAGATGACAGCAAGGAAATGAGTGAGTTACTTAAATCCCAGTATGACTCAGTCTTTAGCGAGCCACTAACCAGACTGAAAATCGAGAACCTAAATGATTTTTTTATGAGAGTGCCACAGAACTTGACAGACGCATGCCTTTCTGACATCACCACGACGCCAAATGACTTCGAAAAGGCAATAAATGACATGCCCATGCACTCCGCTCCAGGCCCAGACTCATGGAACTCCGTGTTCATCAAGAACTGCAAGAAGCCCCTATCACATGCTTTTAACATCCTATGGAGAGGGAGCATGGACACTGGGATCGTCCCGCAGCTACTAAAAACAACAGACATAGCCCCGCTCCACAAAGGGGGCAGTAAAGCAATAGCAAAGAACTACAGACCAATTGCGCTAACGTCCCATATCCTAAAAATCTTTGAAAGGGTTCTAAGAAGCAAGATCGCCACCCATCTTGATACCCATCAATTGCACAACCCAGGACAGCATGGGTTTAGAGCAGGCCGCTCCTGTCTGTCCCAACTACTGGACCACTACGACAAGGTCCTGGATGCTCTAGAAGATAAACAGAATGCAGATGTTATATACACAGATTTTGCAAAAGCCTTTGACAAGTGTGACCATGGTGTAATAGCACACAAAATGCGTGATAAAGGAATAACAGGAAAAGTTGGTAGATGGATCTATAATTTCCTAACATGTAGAACACAAAGAGTAGTAGTCAACAGAGTAAAGTCTGAGGCAGCTACTGTGAAAAGCTCTGTTCCACAAAAGGGCCTAAAATCTGGAACTCCCTGCCTGAAAACTCTAGAACTGCAGACACAACCTCCATTTTCAAAAGCACCGTTAAAAAACATCTTATCTCACTTACGCACCCAACCGATAGCTAACCACATGAAAACTACTTTCTCTTGCACATATCCACAGCAAAATACACTTATTGATATCTGTGATTCCCCTTAATTTGCACAGAACTTACCAAAATTCTAATACAACTGTTGCTTCATAATTCTTAAGCTAGTCATAAGTTTGCCTAAACACTCCAATATAGAAACTGTAATATGCCAATACATCACCTTTACCATTAATATATAAACTAATTGTTAAATTCTTAAATGTTTAAATTCCAGTACCTCAATTTTGTAAACCTAGTTAATCACTACAATTACCTAACCTTACTATCTGTATAATCATTGTGTTACTATAGAGTAAGACCTATCATAAGACTGCCTGAAAAGCCTAGGCATACCTAGGCATATTATTGGCCATCTTGTAATATCTACTTCATAAAATGCATAATTATAAGTACACCCCACCTTGTATATTACCAGAAATAAAGAATTTGAATTTGAATCCTATTCCTCATCCTCATATTAGACATTGACAGGGATATAAGCCACAGTGCTGTGTCTTCCTTTGCAGATGACACCCGAATCTGTATGACAGTGTCCACCGTTGAAGACACTGGAAGACTCCAAGCAGACATAAACCAAATCTTTAAATGGGCTGCAGAAAACAATATGAAGTTCAATGATGAGAAATTTTGAATTACTCAGATACGGAAAAGTGAGGAAATTAAAATCTCATCGGAGTACAAAACTAATTCCAACCACACAATAGAGCGAAAAACTAATGTCAAAGACCTGGGAGTGATCATGTCAGAGGATCTCACCTTCAAGGACCATAACAAAGTAGCAATTGCATCTGCTCGAAAAATGACAGGATGGATAATGAGAACCTTCAAAACCAGGGATGCCAAGCCCATGTTGACACTTTACAGATCGCTTGTTCTATCTAGGCTGGAATATTGCTGCACACTAACTGCACCTTTCAAGGCGGTTGAAATTGCTGACCTTGAAAATGTGCAGAGAACCTTCACCGCACGCATAAGTGCGATAAACCACCTCAACTACTGGGAACGCTTGAAGTTCCTAAACCTGTACTCTCTAAAACGCAGGCGGGAGAGATACATTATTATATACACATGGAAAATTCTCGAGGGCTTAGTACCAAACTTGCACACAAAAATCACTCCCTACGAAAGCAAAAGACTCGGCAGGCGATGTAACATCCCCCCAATGAAGAGCAGGGGTGCCACTAGCACGTTGAGGGACAAGACAGTAAGTGTCAGGGGCCCAAGATTGTTCAACTGCCTCCCAGCATACATCAGGGGGATTACCAACAAACCCCTGGCTGTCTTCAAGCAGGCACTGGACAGGCACCTCAAGTCGGTACCTGATCAGCCGGGCTGTGGTTCGTACGTTGGACTGCGTGCGGCCAGCAGTAACAGCCTGGTTGATCAGGCTCTGGTCCAACAGGAGGCCTGGTCACAGACAAGGCCGCGGGGGCGTTGACCCCTGGAATTCTCTCCAGGTAGACTCCAGGTAGGTAGATAATACCAGTAATAGTGAGGAAAACCCAGACGACCCACAACCTTCCACCTCTGCTGCTGTGGCGTCTTGTTCACGTACAGTTGTACCAGAACGAAGGAGGAAACTCTTATTTACCCATATCCAGGACTCAGATGTGAGCAATGGTGATGATAGTGATAGTGAATATGAACTCCAAGCTCTCCAAAACAGTTCCAGTAGCGAGAGTGAAATGGAATATTCGCCAGTGAAGCATCAGTATATACGACGGTATATGCGCTCTGGTAGTGTTCCATATGCTATTCCAAGGGTTAGGAGTACATCTCGGAGTACATCCCATGGGCGTACAACAGGCACAGATAGTGAAAACGAAGATGAGTGTTGCAATTGGGATGAGAAATGTGGATGTGGCAGGAGATGGTAGTGGTGCCAGCCGTGAGGCACCAACAGTGGGCCATGCTGTTACCCACGCCGCTGAGTCAGCTCAGCTACAACAAAGGCCACCCTCAACCAAACCCCCAAAACCACAACCTCCACTCCCACAACCCCCACAGCCACAACCCCCACAACCACCTGTCAATATCCAGAACCCACCAGCAGACCGCACCTGGGATTGGCAGGAAGCTGACAATTTTCTTCCCAATCCCCATCAGTTTGATGAAAGTCAAAGTGGAATATGGCCATCTTGTCCACTTGGGAACAATGCCACTGAACTGGAATGTTTCGAGTTATTCTTCGACGATCCCCTGATGGAAATTATTGTCAGGGAAAGCAACAGATACTACGAGTACACCATGGCAAACACAGTTCTTTCACCAAGATCACGTCTACACCAGTAGAAGGAGACAACTGTGGCTGAGATGTATCTTTTGTTTGCCACAATAATGCTTATGCCACATGTGTATAAGCACCATGTCAAATCATACTGGTCGACAGACCGTCTGATTGTAACACCAGCTTTCAGTGATGTTATACCCGTGAATCGATTTGTGCTACTGTTACGTATGTTACACTTCTCAGACAAAACCTGGCCTGACAGAATCGACAGGTTATATAAGATTAGGAATGTGTTTCTGTATCTGAAAGAGAACTTCAATATGTATTTTTATCCCTTCAGGAAGCTTGTTATTGATGAGTCTTTGATTCTGTTCAAAGGTAGACCGTCGTTCAAGCAGTATATACCAAGCAACAAGAAACGCTTTGGTATGAAGTTGTTTGTGCTTTGTGATTGCTACAGTGGTCTTGTATTGGGTATTATTGTGTACACTGGAAGTAATACATTGAAAGATACCAGGAAGTTACTGGGTATATCTGGTCATGTGGTTAGAACAATGATGGAATCATATCTTGGAAAGGGGGCATATATTATATACTGATAACTGGTACACAAGCCCTCCTCAGTGATTTTTTTGTGAGTGAACATGACAGATGTGTGCGGTATAGTGCGTAGAAATCGTAAGCATATGCTTAGGTTCGATGTAGGCACTCGTTGACGTCAAGTGCAGGCGTTTGTTGCCAATGACATCATGGCATTTCGGTGGCATGACACACGAAATGTCACACTGTTGTCATCAGTTCACCCTAATGAAATGGCAGACACTGGCAGGCAGAATAGAGAGACCAATGAACCCATTCTACCACCTGCACTGTGATGGACTACACCCTCAATATGCGTTCAGTAGACAAATGTGACATGCAGATTGGGTTTGCTGATTGTGTTCGCAAGAGTTATAAGTGGTACATAAAACTCTTTTTCCATATTCTGGACATTTCCATATTCAATGCTTATAATATGTATAAGATGAGGGCCAGAAACAAACCACCATATGGCGAATTTTGTTTGTCTGTCATCAGACAAATAATCACCAAGTACCAAGTAACAACACCTGCAATAGAAATCCACCCACGAAATTACCAACAACTACCCTCTCGTCTGAGGCCTGGTGATCACTTCCTAATGAAACTGCCTGCTACTGTTTGCAAGACACTAGTTTTATGTGTGAGGAGTGTGAAACACCCCTGTGCATGACACCATGTTTCAAAGACTTCCACAGGCTGCAGAACTTCTAGGAACATGTCCAGTGACTGTATATATGTATATACATGATAGAAAAATAGTATTAAACAATATTTTACATTGTTAGTTTTTGTAAATATGTTTTGTAAACAATATAATGAGAACAAAGTTTATGCGGTTATTGTGTAGTATACAACGAGTGAATATTTGAAAAACAGCACTTATATTGGTCTCGCAGGCCATAAAAGTTATTTTAAAAAAAAAATTAAAAAAGAAAAGAAAACAACTAAAAAAACTAAATAAAAGTTTAGCGGCTGACCGGCAGTCAGCGATGTTGCCGTTAGCAGTTCAATTTCTGTCAACTTCAAGCCTCTATATCTCGGTAAGTATTGATCGCAAAAATTTTTTTTTAGCCTATTAGATTTAGAAAAAAACTATCATTTCATAAGAATTTTTTTTTTTCCGAATATTTTTGGACCCTGAGAACGAGTTTCCGAGAAGGCCTGTCGACCCCCAAGGGTGCTCCGCCGAGTGCGGGTGTCCCTAGTTTTACAGAAAATAGAATGTCTTTTCTCAGAAATAAGTTATTGACCTTTCGATATGTGTTTTGCGAAAACTAGTTGACAGAATGTCATGATTTTTGCGCACATTATTGAGGTATGCTGATTCTACATGGTAGTGATGGAATTTGCAATAACCTTTACCATTTTCTTTATTAAGTTTCCCCCTCAAAAAATCATTCAAAAATAAAAAAATAAATTATTATTTTTTAAAAGACAAGATATTGACACAATAACAGAACCCCATTGGTACACAATTATCGTGGCCTTTATCTTCCATGTGAGGACAGCTATAACATTGTCTATCAACCCAGTTTTGCATTAGGTGTATCGAAAATACACCATATTTTTCAAGGCAATCTTCATAGCAACAACAGAGTGCAGGTTTCAAAAGCTGTTTAAATCATAGTTAAAATTCCATTTAAATTTGATAATTAGGAAAAACAATCTATTTTCTTCCCTCCCTTAAGTACGTTTATGGAGCAACTTGCGATACAACTGATGCTGTAGTAGACAGCCTTACAGGTACTTATGTCAGTTGATGATCAAAACAAAGTATGTGATCAGTCCTATGGTCCTGAGAAACTTTGATCTGAAGGCAAACACAACGAGTCGTCTTTTCTTTAAGATGTAGAAGATATAACCTCCATGATTATGTGGAACAAAATGTTTTCACTTGATAACGAGTCACCAGAAGATATTCCGCCCCTTATAATATTTTCATCCCGGAGAGGGTTACCAATAATATATACTGTTACAGATTTGGGTATGTGTTGTATCCACTGTGCAACTATTTTATTTATTACTAGTTGTACCCGGCCATGCATTGCTGTGGCTCAGTCTGGTTTGCCGACTCTAGAACACGCAACATGTAATTGTCCATGTGAAAAGCAATCCGTGTCTAGATCTAAACCGCACAAGGGGCTTGGACTTCCAGCAAGCATGTGTGAGTGTGTTAGATAGGAGTGAATGGAGACGAATGTTTTTTGGGACCTGACGAGCTGTTGGAGTGTGATCAGGGTAACATTTTGTGAAGGGATTCAGGGAAACCAGTTAATTGATTTAGTTGGACTTGAGTCCTGGAAATGGGAAGTACAATGCCTGCACTTTAAAGGAGGGGTCTGGGATAGTGACAGCTGGGAGGGACTATTCTCAGCTGTCGTATCTGAGCGCCTCTGCAAAGACAGTGATTATGTATGAGTGTGGTGAAAGTGTTGAATGATTATGAAAGTATTTTCTTTTTGGGGATTTTCTTTCTTTTTGGGTCACCCTGCCTCGGTGGGAGACGGCCGACTTGTTGGAAAAAAATATATATTTGCATAATATATATATATATATATATATATATATATATATATATATATATATATATATATATATATACATATTCACTTTTATTTTGTAAGATGTGGAGGCCTAAAAAGTTGTTTGGCTTTCTTGGGTCTTCTAGAATGCAACCTATTTTTCCCATAAGTTCTTCAGTTCATAGAGATTGTCTGGTTTGCCGACTCTGTAGTAAAATATTTAGTATAGCGTGTGTTGCTTTACGCTGCCCAAAATGCAAGTAGGTATATAGAAGCACTCCGTATTCGGGAAAGCAACGTTGTGTCAAAATTTCAAAGCAATCGGTGAAGAACTTTCGGGGATTTAAGATTTTGAACAAATGAACATTTACATTTTTATTTATTTAGATGTATTATAATAAAAATTAGCGTAACAAATGCTTTGTGAAAGTATTTATGGAGAGAAAAGTAGTGTGACAACTATGTTGGAAAACTAAGATGGTGGGGATCTCCACAAGAGGATAGTGTTTGTTGGAGAGTCGACAGAAGGGAGAGTTAAACAATCTTGTGTAGAAGCCTGACTGTCTGCATAGGCAGCCATGCTGTTTTGCGCTGAGTTCATATTTCCTGCCATGCTAGTTTCCATAGTTTCGCCAGAGGGCAAGCCTGTAGGCATACCCATGTGAGTCTGCCTCACCCCCCGCCTCTCCCTCACTTGGCGCCCAAACTTCAGTCAGTCAACAGGCCTACTCCTCTCCTTCCAAGGCATGGCCCACCTGGGCCATGGCCACAGACACGGCCTGTTACCCGCACCTTTATTACAAATAAAGTAAGAAGCCTCGAAACCTTATCATTGCATTCCCATGCCT
>WNWK01007865.1:0-21306 GCA_009830355.1 Cherax destructor
TACACCGATGGTTCAAAGTCATCTGACGGCGTCGGATTCGCAGCAGTGTTTCCGGACAGCGTTGTCTTCGCATCGGCCACACTCGTCTTACTCATGGGTATCTCATGGAGAGGCTCCCTGCCCCTCTCTGTGAGCATTGTCAGGTTCCAGTGTCTGTTCGACATATCCTGTTGGACTGCCCACTCTATCAACGAGCACGCAGAATTTACCTTCAACGACGTCTTCGCTCTGCGGCCCTTTCTTTACCTTCCCTTCTTGCAGATAGACCCTCCTTTAATCCTGACTCTCTTGTTGACTTTTTGACAGAAACTGACTTACTACACAAACTCTGAAGATTATACCTCTAGCACCTCCCTCAGTCCCTTCTACCTCGATCTCTTGCTACCCTCTATCCCTGCACTATCCACTGTCCTGCTGCACTCCATACCCTACTAATCATTCATCTCCCGCTTACAATCTATTCTCCCTGCATCCTGTCCAACTCTGCCATACTGTATAACCCTTGTGGTTTAGCGCTTCTTTTGATTATAATAATAATGTATGACCCATGTGGTTTAGCGCTTCTTTTGATTATAATAATAAAAATTGAAAAGGTGTGGGTATACAATGGACATGAAGTATTCAGACCATGGACATGGGACGACTCAGATGAAAGGTCAAATGAAATACAAGTATTTATAAAGGTCAGCATGTTTATTATATAAAAGACCAAGAAACTTACAAATACAAAAATTAAAAAGCTGACAAATGTATAAAATATACCTCAATACTTCCAGATCAAATAATCACCTCCCACTTCCCAGCAACTGTAGTGCTTCAGTATAAATATAATAATAAATGCTTCAAAGTGTAAATGAATATGTAAACATTCAGCACTTTGAAAAAACTAATACAATTTCTAACAGCATGTTCATAACCAAAGACCATGATACATGAATAAATATTTTACTACATTCTTCCTTCATTGAACTGGGCTTTTCCTATCTTTCCTTGGGTCAAAGCAGACTGCCTCCTATTTCCTAGGTGCTGTATGACTCGTATGGGTTTACAGCACTGCCCCATATAATAATGATAATCTAGACTTCACTTAGTGTGTCTATTAGCAAAAGCAGCTAGGTCGAACAAACTGAGGACCAAAATTGAGGAGCATTGCTGATCTACTGGCTCATGCTAGGAATGTTCTAATCACACCCAGCCATTCTCAGTGATTTTTCTAATAAATTTTTAAAGTTGCCCAAATTATTCTTAAGAAATAAAGGAACACTGCAGTAGCCTTACTAGTACTTGTTAGGCAAGTCCTACCTATATTTGATTTTAGATAACATTTTATCTTCCTTGACATTATTTGGCAGTTTGTCCTACTTAGGTGCAGCTACTGTTAAACCAGTGCATTCTTATATCCTTTCTAATTTATATTTAACATCAGTTTGCCTGCTTGAAGACATACCTAATTTAATTGCCTTAAAGGCCATTTCAAGGGAAACACCATCTCTTCTTGATCTCTTGTGCAATCTTGGCATAGCTGTAAAATTGTGTGGTACTCTAGATCTCTCTGGAATGAAAGAAAGCAGTTTAGGTATTTCAGGAAAATTCCATATTTCTTAGTAAAAAAAAAAAAAAAAAAAAAAGAGAGAGAGAGAGAGAGAGAGAGAGAGAAAGAAACTTAGGATGCTTCGTGTAAGACACTTCCAGATCCAGAAAATCTGATAATTAAGGAAATTTTAGGATAATGTCTGTCTTCACATGAGTAATGTGCAACAATATTTCATTCAGTTCTTTGTAATATCATTGCTATTTATTCACTATAGCCAGAGATAGGAGAAGATTCAAACTGTGGGATAATCAAGACATATTTGTTCATGTGGGATACCTTGGACAGCTATTAATTTTCAGTTATATATAAATTCAATGTAGTACATAGTTATATTTGCAGAAGGCAGATTCCTCTGTAAGACATTATTATTATAATCAAATAGAAGCGCTAAACCACAGGGGTTATACAGCCTCTGTAAGACAGGTACAATAAGACTGAACTAATATTTACATATCTGCAAGAAATACCCAATATAGTGCTAGAATTTATTCAATCTCCAAAAACTAAATCTGAATTACAACAGATGATCAATCTTACCTAAGAAAAATATCATGTGGATTAGCTCCGACAGCAATCATGGATGATGATGTGGAAATCTGTATCTAGTACTCAAGCTTTTGTGTTTAGTCCCCTTACAACATCTCAATCCAATGTTAAGAGGGACCCACCATGGAAACTTTGTTAGGGATTACACATCAGTTATATTTATTTTTCCTAAGAAGCATTAGTCTATTGAAAAAATATTAAAGCCCAAGGAATTTTGGAAGCAGTTTATGGTTCCACACCTTATAACTATGTAATTGTCATGTACCATAAATCATCCAACTCCACCATCTATGATTGTAGATTTGGTTGGTTACCAAATTTCTCACTTTTATTTCAACCTTGAATGAGCTGAGCTTGCAAGATTACTGTCAGCAACAGATTACACAAAGCACTAGTTAGCATCTGGGGGTTTACCACCATTAATAATAAATTTTAAATTTAATTTAGTGGAAAAAAATGGGTAACTTACTTCAGGTCAAGTGTCAAGTATCAGTCAGCAGTCTCAGCTACACTAAATCAACTAGTAGTCATTGGTCTTTTTATGTTCACTTACCAAGCAATGGCCTGACTTGCATCATGCTGCAATGGCTAAATTTATAAAAACTCATTACAGTGGACCCCTGAGTTTCGTAAACCCCGGAAATCGTACATTTATGTAAGTATAATATTGTAAGTGCTTGTGGAAAAGTATTTTTGGGGGTCTGAAATAGACTAACCTACGTGACATTTTTTCTTAAGGGGGTAAATTCGTTCGGTAATGGCACTTGAGCAGACTTCAGGAGTGAAGTTTTTACGAAACTCGGGGGTCCACTGTATAAACAAGGAAATGTATTCATGAGAAGAGCCAAACCTGAAGCAGTCATAGTGCCTAGGGAAAAGTTAACTACAGTGGACCCTCGCTATTCAAACATTCTTCATTCCAGAATGCTGTTCAAGTGCTGTTACCAAACAAATTTATTCCCATAAGAAATGATGTAAATTAGATTAGTCCATTTCAGACCCCCAAAAATACACTTATAAAAACACTTACAATTATTATAATCAAAAGAAGAGCTAAACCACAAGGGTTATACAGCACGGCAGGGCAGGACAGGATGCAGGGAGAATGGATTGTAAGAGGGAGATGGATGATTAGTAGGGTATGGAGTGCAGCAGGACGGTGGATAGTGCAGGGATAGAGGGTAGCAAGAGATAGAGGTAGAAGGGACTGAGGGAGGTGCTAGAGGTATAATCTTCAGAGTTTGTGTAGTAAGTCAGTTTCTGTCAAAAAGTCAACAAGAGAGTCAGGATTAAAGGAGGGTCCATCAGCAAGAAGGGAAGGTAAAGAAAGGGCCGCAGAGCAAAGACGCCGTTGGAGATAAATTCTGCGTGCTCGTTGATAAAGTGGACAGTCGAACAGACATTGGAACCTGACAATGCTCACAGAGAGGGTCAGGGATTATTATTATAATCAAATAGAAGCGCTAAACCACAGGGGTTATACAGCGCTGCAGGTTATTGTAGGATGCAGGGAGAGTGGGTTGTTAGAAGGAGATGGACGATTAGTAGGGTATGGAGTGCAAGATGACGGTGGATAGTGCAGGGATAGAGGGTAGCAAGAGATCGAGGTAGAAGGGACTGAGGGAGGTGCTAGAGGTATAATCTTCAGAGTTTGTGTAGTAAGTCAGTTTCTGTCAAAAAGTCAACAAGAGAGTCAGGATTAAAGGAGGGTCCATCTGCAAGAAGGGAAGGTAAAGAAAGGGCCGCAGAGCGAAGACGTCGTTGGAGGTAAATTCTGCGTGCTCGTTGATAGAGTGGGCAGTCCAGCAGAATATGTCGAACAGACACTGGAACCTGACAATGCTCACAGAGAGGGGCAGGGAGCCTCTCCATGAGATACCCGTGAGTAAGACGAGTGTGGCCGATGCGAAGACGGGAGAGTGTAGTCTCCCAACCTCGACATTGGTGACAAGAAGAAGGCCAGAAACCTATAACCGGTTTAATAGAATGAAGTTTGTTATTCAGCAGGTCAGACCAGCGTTGTTGCCAACGGGTGCGAAGGTGGGTAGCAATGACCGCAAAATAGTCTGTGAAAGGAACACCTCTATATGATACTGGAAGGTCATGTACTGCTGACCGCGCAGCAGTGTCTGCCTGTTCATTGCCCTGTACGTCAACATGACCAGGGACCCAACAAAAAACAACATCTTTGTGCTTGCTAGAGATACGGAATAACCAAAGTTGGATACGAAGAACTAGGGGGTGAGGTGTATCAATTTTACGGATAGCCTGTAAAGTACTAAGGGAGTCTGAAACGACAACAAATGGTGACACAGGCATAGATGCAATACGGATAAGTGCCACAAGAATGGCATACAATTCAGCGATAAATATGCTAGCCGAGGGTAATAGATGCCCTCGCACGACACTGTCTGGAAGCACTGCTGCGAATCCGACACCGTCAGATGACTTTGAACCATCGGTGTACACTGCGATGGCATGGGAATGAGAATGGAAGTGGTCTTGAAAAAAAGAAAGAGAAGCCACCGTAGGTAGTTGGGCTTTTGCGCAAGGTAGAGGAATAGAACAGACACGGACAGCAGGAACTTCCCAGGGAAGGTAGGGGAAAGTGAGAAGCCACATGAACATATAAAAGCGGTAGCTGAAGGGAAGACGAGTGAATGGAGACGAAGAGAAAAGGGACAAAGTAAACAGGGGCGACGAACAAATAACAAGCGTCTACTAACATCTGTGACAATCCTATAGATGGAAGGACTGTGGAGGTCATGAGAGCGAACATAATAGCAAATGCAATGTGCATCACGACGATCGGACAAGGATGGAATGTTCGCTTCTACATAGAGGCTCTCAACCGGGGAAGAACGAAATGCACCAAGGCATAAGTGTAATCCCTGGTGATGGATGGGATTAAGGCTGGAAAGAGTAGCAGGGGAGGCCGCCATAATCGAGTTTCGATAAAATTTGGGCTGAATGTAGGCGAAGGAGTTCTACGATCCGCCCCCCAAGAAAGGTGTGCTAGGGTTTTAAGGAGGTTCAGCTGGCTGTGACAAGTTGCCTTCAGAGAGGTAATGTGAGGTTTCCAGGACAATCTACAGTCAAACAGGAGGCTGAGAAACCTGACTGTATCACGTTCTGGGATTCGTGAGCCGTATAGGTACAATGGATGATCAGAGACCATTGAACATCCAGTAAACGAAATTTGATGAGTTTTGCCACTAGAAAATTTAAACCCGTGCGTGGTGGCCTAATTGGAAACCTGGTTGATGGCATGCTGGAGGGAAACTGCAATGAGGTGGCAGTCAGCACCTGCACAAGCTATAGCAAAGTCATCCACATAAAGGGATGACCAAATATTTGATGGGAGAACAGATGCCAGATTATTTATAGCAAGCAGAAAGAGTGTTGTGCTCAGAACACAACCTTGGGGGACACCTTCAGCTTGGACGAATTCCGGGGAAAGCTCATTACCAACCCGGACACGGAAATGTCTTTCAGTTAAGAAGGCCTTAAGGAAAAATGGTAGGTTGCCTCGGAGGGCTAAGGAGTGGACAGTTGATGAAGAGCAGATGGAAAGATCGATTCAGGAGAAAGAATGAGTTCTGGGATCAAAATGGGTAGGAGTACCCGTATTTAAAACATGGAGGGGGAGAGAAGTAAGAAATGCCTCCAACTGAATGCCACGGGAGTCACAGTGCGACCCTCCCCAAAGAAAATGGTGTGTGTTAAAATCGCCAAAAAATAGAAGGGGTGGCGGCAAGGAAGAAACCAGAAAATCAACATCTGGGATAGACAATGCTCGCAAAGGGGAGAGATATAAAGAACAGAGTGTATACCACTTATTCAAGTGGATACGGGCTGCGATGTAATGTAGAGAAGAATGAACATAGAGCTGATGGTATGGAACACCAGTACGTATAAGAAGAGCACTTTCATTAAAGGTTCTATCGGAAAAAGGATCCGATGAATACAACAAATCATAGCCTGAAAAGGGCCGGATAACAGAGGATTGAAATTTGCGTTCTTGCAGACACCAACAGGGAAAAACTGGGAGAGCAACACCTGAAGCTCACCCCGGTTACCCCTGAGGCCTCGGATATTCCACTGCAAATAAGCCATGATTTATGGAGAGAAAGATATAAGTCGAAGTTAGAGGTATCTATGGACTAGGGTTAGAAAAGTCCACGTGTGGAGGAAGCGGAAGATCTGTAATCAGAGAAGAAGTGGGACGCTGTGAAGGAAGGTGGGGTGTAGACGGAGAAGAGAGAGGAGGAGGAACCGGAGGTGGAGCGGTGTCCATCAACGTTCCAGTCTCTGTAATATATTCTGCAATAGCTTCCAGTGTTTCGGAAGACAAAGATGCAGAATGGGGGACTACATTAGAAATGGAAGGAGGGTGAGCAACCATCGGGGAGACTATAGACTGTACAGTAGACTCTCATTTAGCACGGTAGTTACGGTCCTGAAAACATCGTGTTAGGTAAAATCGTGTTAGATAATTAAAAGAACTTATGGGAAAAATAGGGTTACGTTCCTGAGAGTCCCCAAAAAGCCAAACAAGTTTTTTTTCGACCAACAGATCTTACAAATATAAAAGAGAATATGTAATTGTAGTTCATTATCGTGATGTATTATGTTGTTTTTACTGCTTAAGACTACAAATGTAACAGAAATAATAGTATTTACCTTAAATTGTGGGTGCTGATGTTTGTGGATGATTGTGAAGAGAGTGGAGAGTTATGCTGTGGCCCTACTGGGCTGAGGTGGATAGTAGAGATTCTGGAACTGAAGTCGATGGTTGTACTGAGTGTCTCTAACTTTAATAAAGTCATTCAGTAAGTTAGTCCATTCAGTAAGTCAGTTAAGTCATTCAGTATCATTCAGTAAGTCAGTCAGTCAGTCAGTCAAGTCATTCATTAAGTCAGTCAGTCAAGTCATTCAGTAAGTCAGTCAAGTCATTCAGTAAGTCAGTCAAGACATTCATGAAGTCAGTCAAGACATTCAGTAAGTCAGTCAGGACATTCAGTAAGTCAGTCAGTCAAGTCATTCAGTAAGTCAGTCAGTCAAGTCATTCAGTCAAGTCAGTCAGTCAAGTCATTCAGTCAGTCAGTCAAGTCATTCAGTCAGTCAAGTCATTCAGTCAGTCAAGTCATTCAGTAAGTCAGTCCAGTCAGTCAGTAAGTTAGTCACACAAACTTATGTTTACATCTTTTTATGTGTACAAAGTAACACTTCATTACAGCCACAGATTGTCTTGCCTAATAGACTTAATAAATGCTTATAGCTTTTCTTGCCACTTTGAGCAACACTGGTATGCCTACTGGGTGATATGATTGCTTGGCAAATACAAGATATAGTAATTTAAAGATCAAAACACAATTCACTCTCTCTTCTTCCAGAAAACACTTGTCTCGTCAGCATTAAACACTTGTTGTGGATCATAGCCACCCTCAGTAGGACCCCCACTGACTCAGTGGTTTAACCTACCGCAGGTGACCGCACGCTCAAAATTTTTCCCCTCCAGCGAATCGCGTAATATAAGGATTACGTCGTGTTAGATAAAAATGTGCCGCAATTCTTCAATCGCGTAATACCCAAAACGCGCAACATAAAGTCGTGCTAAATGAGGGTCTACTGTACTAAAGTAGAGGGCGAGGAGATGGAAGAGGAAACTGTCAAAAGGGCTTGGGAGGGGACAGGAGTGGAAGCGGCCTGGGGCGGGGCAGTCAAGGAAGGAATGTGGAAGGGGACAGGGGATGAAGACATTGAACGAGGAGGAGGATGAACCTCCACACACATTACAAAACTAGTCGGAGGTGAAGAACCCGGCAATGGGGATTTTTTGCCGGACTTATGAGAAGAAGGGGGCGCTGAGGTTTAGGTGGTGAACGAGGGCGTGTAGACACAGAACTGTGCGAGTGAGTAGAGGAAGGGGTGTGGACAGTATGGGATGCCGAGGTATTGACCTCGGAGCCAAGAACAGCAAAAGGATTTGAGACAGGGGTGACTGAGGATGGGGCGACCACAGAGGAAGCCGGGGAAGTTGGGACGCCACAAGTGGGGCGACGTTTAGCAATGCAAGAATAGGAAATAAGGGGAAGTCTCCCTTGAAGGCGTAGATGAGAGACGGCCATAGCGTATGAGAAGCCTTCCGCCTCTTTGAGACAACGGATTTCCCGCTCATTCAGGTAAACCTGACAACGGCGAGAGTACGATGGATGTGCCTCGTGACAGTTAAGGCAAGAAGGAGATAGATTACAAGAAGGACTGGCATGGTCGTTGGCACCACAGACTGGGCATTCGGCCATGGACCTGCAATATTTCGCTGGATGACCAAAATGCCAGCAGTTTCTACACTGTTGCGGTGTAGGGGTCACCTTTCAAACTTGTAAACATTGACCTGCAATGTAGACCGAAGGTGGAAGTTCACGGCTGTCAAATGTTAAACGAGCTATATTGCAAGGATAACGTCTTCGCTTATTGGCAGGGAGGACAAAAGTGTCAACTTTAAGGATAGGGAGTTCTTGGAGCTCAAGCTGCTCAAAATTGTCAGCACCGCATGTCTGGAAATTCCGTTGGACAATGGTGTGGGGTAAAATGACAGTACCACTACAAGAATTGAGAGAATGATGCTTGTCAATAGTGATAAAAATTGTATCTATGGTCGTAAGGAGGGAAAGATCATGAGCTTGGCTAGCATTCTGGACCATGATGATGCGAGTGCCGCTCTTGAGAGCATGAAATTAGATATCTTTACCTACATGGCGTAGGAGAGCTTTACCAATACTATGATCGGAAAGATAGGTATTAGGAGAGGTCGGTCGTAGAGTAAAAAACTTTGTCCATTGAGTAGTGTGAAACAGAGCATTTAAGGGGAGTGCGTGACGAGCTGGTCGTTTCTGAGATGAATGAAAATAGATTACAAAGTTGCTGTTTTAAATGAAAAATACGGTCGGAGTTTTTTATTATGCAGTGTTTGCTGCAGGATTTTTTTTATACTGCACACACTGACCACACAGACCCATTCTTTCATATGTAGGCCTACCAGCTTTCTCTCGTTAGATTTAAAGGCGCTAGAATTTAGGTGTTCAAGTACGGCACCAACCCTGGCTATCAAGCCGTACTAGTACAACACCGACCCTGAAAGGGTTAAGGTAAGTATTTTATGTAGTTTTTTACATATTTAATCTTATTTTTTTATGCCTAGCTGTACTGAGCACTTAATATGATAGTGTAAACATGTTGTCAGGCATTTTAGATGTTCGATAATGAAAAAAAAGGCCTTTCCACCTGCCAGTGGTTTTCATTTATTGTATAGGGGCATGAACCCTAGAGCCGTATAAATGGGGCCCCTCTTGTAGTCAGAGTTTCTATTAAGAAATCATAGACATTAACATTAATATTGTCTTTCTGAAGGGGTAGTCAATCAAAATGTTTGACTATCAACATGTCCTGATAATCCTCAGATACTAATTACAGTATTACATATAAAAAATAAGTGCTCAACTTTTATAGGATATACAACACAATCCTTAGAGGTGCATCTCCAGACAGTGACTGTGTGCAAACCTTGTGTGTCCAATACACAGTTGTTAGAGTACTGTATCTTGCAGCCAACTGGTTGGCCTGAAATTCAATTGCATTTTAATTAAAACTAGTTTGCTAGTCACTAACTCAGATCAGCAGTGTTACCAGTAATCTCAAATGCAGGTGGTCTGCAAGAAACCTCGATATAACAGCTAGTTTCTTTGTACATGTGATCTCTCATGCTATTACTCGCCTTTGATAGCTAATATATATATGATCTGAGATGCTTTAGTATGCCCTTAGTCACTATCACTCAGTCATGATGGAATATGACAAGGAAACAAAGCTAGTTTTTGGTCCCATGTAAATACCATAGCAGCACATTGTGGATGCATCCAGTTTTGCTAAATTAAAAAAGTCATCAGAGGTTTGTGGTGCACAGCTGTTACCTGGTATTTGTGCACACACCGCAACACAAACATCTATGCAGTGGCGTTGCTAGGGTTGGTGTCACCCGGGGCGGAATCTTTGGTGTCACCTGGGGCAGCATTTTTGGTGTCATCCCCATAAAATCCGAGGGCAGGGGGATGGGGAGGAGTAAACTCCAGTTATGTCTCTACTGCATGACTAATGTTTAGCAATGAGAACGTTTAAGGGCCATAAACTGAACAGGAGAATACTTCTCAACTTTATTAATGATAAAATAAATAATCAGAGTAATATTGAGGAAACAAACTCAAATACCACTTTGAGTACAGGCAACAGATCCTACATTTATTCATCTTCAACAATGAAAAAAAATAAAGAAAAACATTGCAATAATAATAATAGTTTATTTAGACATGGTACAATGATACATAGTTAGGTAGACATGATACATAGGTATAAATGAGATGTACATGCCAAAAGCCCCTAATATGCTGTGCATTGTAGGCATAGAGAGAAACACTAGTTCCAATTTGACTTTGAGTACAGGTAACATCTCAATGAATCAGATCTTACATTTCCTTGCCTTCAGTCCTTCAAAATCATCTATCACATCAAAATCAATTATTTTTCCTATAGTATAGGCCTATTTGTACTCTGTAATCATATGATAGGCTACATAAAAACGAAGGATTCTTCTCTTATGTTGGTGCAGCAATGTTTTGTGCATTAGTGTCACCTTTAGAGCTCTATGGTGTCACCCCTAAAGGGTGTCACCCAGGGCGCCCCCCCTTCCTTACGACACCACTGAATCTATGAAAGTGTCCTCCTTCACCTCAGCCTCAGTGCTAGAGGCAATGATGTTGGGAAATGCAGGAGAGAAGAGTATGTAGCAGTTTGCCTAGAGCAGTGGGCAGTGAATGGATGTCTAAGGTAATTGGTGTAAATTGCTGGCAAGACAAGTGCTGCAAGGAACCTGCAGCACTACATTGCTACTATTATTTGGTGGTGATGGCAGCCACTTACTACATTTGTTCTCTGATTTCAGGGACTGTCTTTGAGCTTCTTGTGGTGGTGCTCATGTGGAACTTGTCCACAAGATACTCAAAATCTTTGTTGCAAATCACTGGGCAAAAATAAACCTCTTCCAAAATGTGAAACCCTTGAATTTGCACATGGTCCTAACATTATTCAAGATCGAATATGTCTCACTGGTTTGCTTATTCCTTGTCTGGCCTAGGCAGGTTGCTTTACTGAAGTTTCACAAGGTCTTCCAGCATATCCCAATTCACTTTGACTTCTGCAGGTTTTATTGTTTTCATCTAAAGTGAATTTTTTTTTTTCAAATCGGCCGTCTCCCACCGAGGCAGGGTGACCCAAAAAGAAAGAAAATACTTTCATCATCATTCAACACTTTCACCTCACTCATACATAATCACTGTCTTTGCAGAGGCGCTCAGATATGACAGCTGAGAATAAGTCCCTCCCAACTGTCACTATCCCAGACCCCTCCTTTAAAGTGCAGGCATTGTACTTCCCATTCCCAGGACTCAAGTCCAACTAAATCAATTACCTGGTTTCCCTGAATCCCTTCACAAAATATTACCCTGCTCACACTCCAACAGCTCGTCAGGTCCCAAAAACCATTTGTCTCCATTCACTCCTATCTAACACGTTCACACAAGTGATTTCATTAAATAAAAGCCTTAATGGAAGGGCATACAAAAGTAACCAAGAGGCCCTGAAAGCACTCACAGGCCCAAAAAGTGAACATATCCTTCAATGTTTACCTGTACTTATCCAAACAGAACCAGCTAATTAAGTCTGTGGGGTTAGCACAGAACCTTGTTTAAATCTATTCATAGAAATGTGTTCCACTGCTCTCTCTCAAGACTTTTCCTCCCAGCTCGTGCAGGTTTGGCATTCTCATCAGCTTTAGTTTTTGGTTACTGCAAGGAACTCAAAAGCATTCACAGACTTCTTTCATTTCCCATCTACTTCCCTATTGAGGACTTCATCATTCAGATAAACACTCATTGCTCTAATTTTTTCCTTCCAATTAGCTTTATTCCAGTTTCAGGCTGTCTTGTAGCAGGGCTAGAATTGTGCCTTAGCACAATTCTAGCCCTGCTACAAGGCATCAGCATATACATACCTCATTCCTACTAGGTTCATTTCCTTGGATATTCATCACTAGAAAGTTGCTCTCTAGGTGATGAATATTCCTCAGGACAGCATACAGTTGAGCCCAATAATTCACGTGATTTGATTATACATTTTTACTGAAGGCCATTTTGCAGATAGCTCTGATTTTTCTTTTTTACTTGGTACCCACTTTACATGACTAACTGGGTCATGTAAGGGGATGAGGGATAATATATTGTATCACACCCTATCAATCTATTATTTTCTTTTTTTTTCAACAAGTCGGCCGTCTCCCACCGAGGCAGGGTGACCCAAAAAGAAAGAAAATCCCCAAAAAGAAAATATTTTCATCATCATTCAACACTTTCACCTCACTCATACTTAATCACTGTCTTTGCAGAGGAGCTCAGATACGACAGTTTAGAAGTCCCTCTAAACTGCCAATATCCCAAACCCCTCCTTTAAAGTGCAGGCATTGTACTTCCCATTTCCAGGACTCAAGTCCAACTAAGTCAATTAACTGGTTTCCCTGAATCCCTTCACACAATATTACCCTGCTCTCACTCCAACAGCTCATCAGGGCCCAAAAACCATTCGTCTCCATTCACTCCTATCTAACATGCTCACACATGTTTGCCGGAAGTCCAAGCCCCTCGCCCACAAAACCTCCTTTACCCTGGATGACCCCTACCCCGCCTTCCTTGCCCTACAGATTTATACGCTCTCCAAGTCATTCTACTTTGATCCATTCTCTCTAAATGACCAAACCACCTCAACAATCCCTCTTCAACCCTCTAACAAATACTTTTAGTAACTCCACACTTCCTCCTAATTTCCACACTCCGAATTTTCTATTATTATTACATTCACTAAAAAAAAAAAAACATTAAACCAGCATGGATTATTCAGTGCTATATGACAAAGTGTGATGGGTGAGCTCATGAGCAGTTTTATTTACGAAGTGAAAAGTCTGCCTTATAGGTGGCACTATTCAAAAGGGCATTAAAGGCAAGTCAGAAGACAGTGTACATTACAGTACACACTATGCATGATATGCCAATCCTCATATAGGTGTACTGTGCATCTCTAAAAGACGTCCATGAGAGTTATGTTCAGCAGTTGTTCAAGTGCAGTTTCCCACAACTAACAGCAATGAATAGAAGGCTGCCAGAAATGCAACTGAGGTTTGATTACAAACAGCTCATTAGTAACTCAGGCCATTGCCCAAATCTCAAATACTTCTTTCTGCCTCATTACTTTGTGAAATTCATTTACCTTTGGCATATGACTATTTGGAGTAGGAGAGTGGGTTTCTATTTGTTTGGTTGAGTTTGGTCAAGATATGTGGGTTTTAAACAATGACTGCTTGAGAGAAGCTTAGGTTTTTTCTACTCTTTTTTAATCAAATATGATGTAATATACAAAAGTACTCAATAGTAACATGTTCTATTAAACTAGCTCCCATTATCCTCTGTATCCAGCCAAGATTCTGCTGCTTCATATTTTGAAGACAATCAAGCATCCACTGTATATTAGGTAAAAGGACAAGTGCAACTAATGTGACATTTTATAACGTTTTGCTTCATAAAGCTCCTGGAGAGCGAAACGTTATAAAATGTCACATTAGTTGTACTTGTATCCTTTTACCTAACATATTGTTTGTAATTCTACCAACATTAATACAATCCACTGCATAATTCTGCTGTGAAAATACAACTTTGTACTTAACTCCATCACTGCACACAGCATCAGCATGTGATTGAAAATGTTCAGGAAATAACAAGGGTCCACAACAATATAAAGTATCTGCAGGAATAAAAAGGAAGGAATAAAACCATTAAGACTGCTCAAGGAGGTAAAATGAAGCTCAGCAAAGGCAATGTGAATATGCAGTACAAACTTTTTCAAGATAGGAATGAAGGTTCTTTGGTGGAACAATCTTTACAAAACAAAATTAATGGAGCAATTAGCAGTTTTGGGTCTTCAAAATACACTAGTCTCCCTATGTACATTCCAGTAATTTCCAAGCAAGTCTAGTAGAGTTGTGGGTCTACAGTGCAATCTTCAAGAGAGCCACCACTTCAGATTTTCATTGAAGGGATAAAACTCCAGCACAGATCTGACTGAAAAGTATAATATGAAGTGAATTCCTGAAAATTTAAGTCTTTCTTTCTTTCAACACATTGGCCGTTTCCCACCAAAGCGGGGTGGCCCAAAAGGAAAAACGAAAGTTTCTCCTTTTACATTTAGTAATATATACAGGAGAAGGGGTTACTAGCCCCTTGCTCCCGGCATTTAGTCGCCTCTTACGACACGCATGGCTTACGGAGGAAGAATTCTGTTCCACTTCCCCATGGAGAAAATTTAAGTATTGGAGCATAAAAAAAACATACCACAGGCAGGGCTTGAACCCGCAGTTAGTCTTAAAACTCCAGACCAACGTGTTAGCCACTGGGCCAGCTGGTTACAATAAGATTCATCCAATTAGGTATATTTATACACCATAGGAAGGTTAGCATCGGCACCACTGTGACCACAAATGCAAGTTTTTACAGACGAATCTGTCGCCAGCGTGGCCATGACGAACTCTAGCTCAAGTCTCCTCAAAGCCGTCTGTACACCTGTACACGCTTTTCAAAGTTACTACTTGCAGAAGCTTGTGATCTACAAAGCAGATCACTAACTAGAGTCCACAAACTGAGTTTGGACAGCATCACAAGCAGACCAGCACTCAAACCATCCACTGACCATGAAGGAGTGATTAGGGCAAGGCTAACTTTGAACTTCCTCTTGTATTAATATATCTCCACCAATGAACAGTGTTGCCCACCAAAGGGCTGCAGCTCCAGAGAGCAGTCTCAACTTCCAGGCAAGCAAATATGAGGAGTGCACAGATCTCAATGCATGTAAGTGCAAGGGGGCCAGTTCTTAGTCACTCCCTACAAACCATAGCCACCCTGATTAAGAAAGTCCCAGCCACATCAGTCGAAGGTAACGACAAAGACTGTTATCTTTTTTTATCACGTGGAGTCTGCTCTCAGTTATGAAAAATGGAAACAACTAGTGCTACTCCATCCCTCAAAATTGCTACTGAACTATTATTTGTTGTATACAATGCCCTCAAGAGAAACCAGAAATGTTTACTTATTGGCCTGGTCTCAGACCGAGCTGCGGGGGCGTTGACCCCCAAAACCCTCTCCAGGTAAACTCCAGGCATGACTTGCATAGAAAGAAACCCTTGACACAGTTCTAGATACATATAACAATAGCAACACTTCAACTCCAAATGAATAACAGTGGTCTGCAGGCCTGAGAATTGAGTGAGCGGCTGACTGGCCTGTATGTTTCACACCCCCTATCTAATGCCTGAAACCATGAAGGTAAACTAAACTATGGAATTATATTCAAACACTTTATTTCTCAAAAAAGAAAAAATGTACACTGTACAATGGAATAAACCAGTAATGACCGAGTCTGGAGCCGCAGCTTTGAGCAAAAACAATACGAACCATAATGAGATCTAAGAAGGGGGTAAAAGTGAAAGGTATAGTAACATGTATACAAAATGATAATTCTGAATAGAGTACCTAATGAGAAAATTTTTTTCAAGTAGAAAAATTTGATCTTAATAGGAAAGCCATATTCATATTATTGGACCAGTAGCATGAAAACCACAACCTCATTTTTTAAATGAAATCATCTGGCTCAGTAGTATAGTAGTTTTCTGTAACCAATAGTTTAAAAAATAACGAGAAAGGACACTTGATGTTTGCCCATTTACATGAATGACTTGAGTGATTCAATGTGTGAGTATGCTGTGAGAGTAGTGAGATGAATGAGTAGGTATGAATGATAGTCTGTGATTGTGATAATATAAGATTTGAAAAATTAAAAAAGGGAGAGAAAAAGTGTGAAAGTCTGCATGCACCTGTATGTTTTGTGTATGTTGCACATGAGTGCAAACTAAAGCAATAAGGACCAATGGAAAATTTAATTACAGTTAGAAAAGTCGTAGAGAGTCCTTATATGCTCCACATTCTACACGAGATTAAAAAAACAAAAACTAATGAACAATTGATGTAAATAAATTTTCCATCTCTCTAAGAATAAAATAATGCCACAGATATGCAAAATATGCTTCAGAGCCTGAACAGTGAATGATAAGAAATTTAAGGTTTTAAATATTGTATGTATACGAGTTTGGAAAAATTTCAGACTAAAATTTTTAATAAATAATTTTTGGGTCTCCAGTTTACTACTCAAATTCAGATTTCATGTTTAATTTCAACAAAAAGATCATGGAAAATATATTAAAAGTAACAAAGCTGTGAGCTAGTGAGGCACCTTTTTTTTTTAATTTACAGAATTGTTGGTTTACATCAAATATATGTAACCTGAAATAAAGTCATAATTGTTTTGCATGAAGCAGTATTAGACACGTTATGAAATAATAATGGTAATGAAAAATGTGATGAAATGATTTAGAAAAAAATCCAGAAGGGAATGAAATGAAAACACGACATTGATGAATCAGTAATCATCGGCAAGGAAAAATGTACAGTACAGTAATTTATATACAGAAATGTCATTAATATGATTCTTTCATGGATTTCATCACTGTACAATACAGCCTGGTCCACTTGTTTCACATAATTGTTAAATTGGAATAGTAGTCTTATCACTTCTTAACTGTTTCAGTACAGAGTACAACTGTACTTCGTAAACACAGTACACAGGCAGGTGGATGGTCATGGAACACATGGCACAATATTTTTTACATACCAGCTTAAGTACCACATTTTCCAGTGTATTCATAAAACCAACTAACTTATCTTGCAATATTATTCCACTTCTTTAGACTTAGATATAACATTTCTTCCATTTCAGAAATAAAATTTCTTTCCTTCCATTTTTATTAAGAGCACCAACACACTTAAAACTTTATATATCACTAAATTGTCGTAAATAAAACTATATAATCTTATTCCCTTTAACCAAGTTCCGGGGAAGTCTGTCTCGATACACTGCGGGTCACTCTAACACCTGGTGATGTTTGTGTTCCGATGGTTCTTAATTCTGAAGAAGCAGTCACAAGCAGGGCAGCAAGTTCCCGTGAAGAAACCAGTGCCTTGGTTCCTTTCCGTCTCGTGTTTCCTTCATCAATTAAAATTGGATGGAAAAATCAGCTGGATACAAAATATTTTGAAGAAAAAGTAACAATGCTTACATTATACTCATTTCTGTATTATACATATAGCTACAGTGAAACCTTGGCACTCGAACTTAATTCGTTCCAGAAGGCTGTTCGAGTGCCGACCTGTCTGAGTACCAAACAAATTTTTCCCAACCAATTTTCTTTTTGGTTGGCTGTTATCACTAACCCTCTTAGGTCCCATGATGACTTATTTAAACAATATAAAAAAAAAAAACACCAAAAAATACAAAGAAACACTAAATAGTTTACAGCGAAGTTCTGGCAGGTCGTGTTTGTTTGGTCGAGTGCCGAGCAAACGGTCGACTACCGAGCGATTTGTTTACCAAACAAAGCGTTCAAATAAGGAGCTGTTCGAGTACCAAGGTTCCACTGTACATGCAAACAAGTATAAATTTTGTGACAATACTATACTTGAGCTGTCTTCAAGAGTATACATTTCAATCAACATATAGTATGTATATATGTACAGAGGGAAAGTGTGTAGGAGTGTAATTATCTATTTGTATTTAAAGGATCAGTTACTTCCTGTGGCCTGTCTACTAATGAATACACATTTTTGTAATCACAACTAGGTAATGTGAGTGTGGAATTGAACCCTTAGGTGTATACTAATTATGTGTATACTAATTTGAGTTTGTGGATGGGGGGTGAAGAGGGCAGGCTCTCAATCCTGATCCCACTTTTTTAACTTAATTGAGATATGATTAAGCCCTAATCAAATCCCTTTTTTCAACCCCTGTATGGAGTCCACTTGCAATGTGTCACTGTCAGCTCATTCCAACTCTACCACGTTTAAGTTGAATGTTTCCTAATGTTCCTGTGGCTCATTGAGATGTGTAATTTCTAGCCATACCTCCTTATTCTTGTTGCATCCCTGGTCAAGAGAATATCCTTGTCCATCCTTGCTATACCCTGGAATATTTTCTTATGAAGATTGTAGCCACTTTTCTGTTTCCAGGACAGAAGACCTAGCTCTTGCCTTCTTCCTAGACATTTTGTTCAACTTAGGCATGAATCTGGATACACTTCTTAGGACTCTTTTTATTTTGTATTTTACTAGGTGAGGGTTCCATGTAGAAGCTGCAGATGCAAGAATGTCTCGCATATGCAAAAATTTGTTTTGAACAGGTTACTTTCCAGCTTGCTGAATGCCACTCTCATTATGAGCTTAACTTGGACTATTGTTGATAATGTGTACATATTGGAGACATTTACTTTTGACTGCTTCCACAAGCTTATTATTACTCGTGGTCTCCTCTCATAAATGTGCCATTTCTGTGGTTCAATTTTCAGTTACAATTTATTTAACCATTACTCAAGTCTATCGAGGACATCATGCAGCTACTGCTACATCATCCACAAACAAGAATATTGAAATTCAGCCCACTTTTTAGGTAATTACTACACATTTAGGAACAATGTAGGGTTTAGCAATTCCACCCGGAGATCTTATTTATCACTTGTATAAATATTTCCTATTTTTCAACTTTTTCCTTATCTACACTAATTTGCAGCACCATATAAAAAATCTTCCTTATATTCAAGGAACATGCATTCACCCATCCCTCTTTCATATCTGACCTCTATCATCCATCATTAAAAGTCTTGCAAGATACAACTTTTTATCTCTGAAGGCATGCTGGTGTTTTTAGAGGAGTTTAGCACTTTTTTTAATGTTTCAAGGACTTATTTTTTAATACCTTTTCTAGCACTCTGCACATTACTTGTTAGGGAAAATGGTATGTAGTTCAGGCCATTCTGCATGATTATATTTTTATGTATTCATATCACTGACGTGTGGCTGGTTTTGAGTGTTTTACATTAACAGGTCAATCAGAGACCATGTTTCCTTATTGATTGCCTGATAACCAGACTGCTGCTGGCAACCCACAGGTCAATATACCCACACAAGATGGCATGAAATAATGACCTTGTTTCCTCTTAAAATCTTTTACCTTTGCACCTATCATGCTCTACCTTTATCTGGGTTTCTTCTAAACTTCCTCCAATATTTCTCACTCCAATATGTAGCTATTGTAATATCCAGACTGAGGAGCTGACCCTTAAGTATCCTGCATGTCTGTATTATCAGCTAGGTATTATTGTATTTAGTGGGAAGCACTAAATCTGTAGGGGTCATACAGTGCCCTAGAGGAATGGGGAAGCAAACAGATTCAATCCAAGGAAAGGGAGGGTGGTTCCAATTCTTTGGATCAAAAGACCTTCAATGGTTATTAGATAAGTAGGTTTCTTTCCTACATTTCAAAAAGTACTTTCCATGTGCTTCAAAGTGTTCCCAGTAGTTTATGATTTATTGACTATGCAGGCAGTAAATAACCTCTGCTCATTATCCAGCTCTGATATCTCTCCTATCCTGGAAGGCTCTATGAGAACAATAATATTAAAGATATGACTATTCACTTATCATTCATCATATGATGCATCAGTGCAAGTAGCTTACACAGTAAATATCAGCATCTTTTATTTTTCCTGGTGATTTTTTTTCCATCTGGTTCTGATACTCTTGACATGTCAAAATCTATTAGAAGTCTCCTCACTTCCTCATTTGTTGTTTCAATAGTTAACAGTATGTTTACCGATGCAAATAACTTGGATAAATTAACCATGTGGAATGGCACAGATGATGGAATTTAATATATGCAAGGTGCCATGTAATGGAAATTAAATAGAAGTGATAATAAACAGAAATTAATTAAAAAAAATACTGAAAGTTAATACATAAAAGATTGTCACTAGAAAGAAAATGGGACAAAAACCTGTTATACCGGTAAAAAAAAAAAACTATTTTACAGATTATTGATGAAGAAATGATAAACATGCTGGTCACAACAAATGTTAAATAAAAAATGAAATATGCAGTGGGAGTGGTGCTCACCTTAAAAATATGTGAACAAGTTACAGTACAGCATACACAAAAAAGTTTCCAAAGCATGCTACAAAAATGCTCCTAGAGAAAAATAGGTTAAATAAAGACTGAAAACACTAAAATCTCTTTATAGTTTAAGAGGGTGAATGGACGACACAACAGCCAAATAGCGTGTCATCATAAAAAAAAGATACTGAAATCTTTTCGCACTATTTACATGGAGAACCAGAGGCCACAACTGAAAACTGAGGAAATGAAAATTCAAAAGGACACCAGAAATTTGCATTTCACTAAGTTATAGACTGCTGGAATGGGATTCAAAGAAAAGGGTACCAAGTGCTACAATCACTGGATTATTATTATTATAATCAAATAGAAGCGCTAAACCACAGGGGTTATACAGCGCTGCAGGTTATTGTAGGATGCAGGGAGAGTGAGTTGTAAGAGGGAGATGGACGATTAGTAGGGTATGGAGTGCAAGATGACGGTGGGTAGTGCAGGGGTGGAGGGTAGCAAGAGATCGAGGTAGAAGGGACTGAGGGAGGTGCTAGAGGTATAATCTTCAGAGTTTGTGTAGTAAGTCAGTTTCTGTCAAAAAGTCAACAAGAGAGTCAGGATTAAAGGAGGGTCCATCTGCAAGAAGGGAAGGTAAAGAAAGGGCCGCAGAGCGAAGACGTCGTTGGAGGTAAATTCTGCGTGCTCGTTGATAGAGTGGGCAGTCCAACAGGATATGTCGAACAGACACTGGAACCTGACAATGCTCACAGAGAGGGGCAGGGAGCCTCTCCATGAGATACCCGTGAGTAAGACGAGTGTGGCCGATGCGAAGACGGGAGAGAGTAGTCTCCCAACCTCGACATTGGTGACAAGAAGGCCAGAAACCTATAACCGGTTTAATAGAATGAAGTTTGTTATTCAGCAGGTCAGACCAGCGTTGTTGCCAACGGGTGCGAAGGTGGGTAGCAATGA
>WNWK01007865.1:21406-89508 GCA_009830355.1 Cherax destructor
ACCTAAAATATCTCCCCTAAAGAAAAACAAACTGATTTATACAATAATATCAGGAAATCTTTCAATTTAATCAACACACAATTTAGAAGAAAAAACATTACTTATTAAGACTTAACAAAAAATTGAAAGTCACGAATTAAAAAATGTTGTACAGAAATATATTTATATAAAAATATATGTAGTGGCTATCAAAACAAGTAGATAAAACTGATATGTATAAATTGCTTAATAATTATGTTTGTCATTATTTATGCCATGCAAAGATAAACTACCTTAGCCAACTGAACAGTTTCAAACATTCAACTGAAGTCAATTTCTTCTCTTGAAGCAAGCCACTTTATACTGCCCTTTCTGTAGTGTTAAACAGGTATCAAGCTATTTAACTAACACAGAAATAGACACCTTTGATATACCTTTGAAGAGTTTCGAGAGTATCTACTCTCTGAGCCCGGCCATGGGCCAGGCTCGTCTGGTGCTTGCCTGGTCAACCAGGCTGTTGCTGCTGGAGGCCCGCTGCCCCACATATCCATCACAGCCTGGTTGATCTGGCACCTGGTGAAGATATTTGTCCAGTTTCCTCTTGAAGGCTTCTACACTGGTTCCAGCCGTGTTTCGGATATCTTCTGGTAAGATGTTGAATAGTCTGGGACCCCGGATGTTAATACAGTGCTCCCGTATTGTCCCCACCGCACCCCTGCTCCTCACTGGGTTTATTTTACACTTTCTCCCATATCTCTCACTCCAGTATGTTGTTATGGCAGTGTGCAGATTTGGGACCAGGCCCTCAAGTACTTTCCATGTATATATTATCATGTATCTCTCCTCCTCCGCTCCAATGAGTACATGTTCAAGACTTGAAGGCGTTCCCAATAATTTAGATGTTTCAATGGCTCAATGTGAGCCGTAAACGATCTCTGGATTTGTTCCAGCTCTGCTATTTCTCCTGCCCTGAACGGGGCCGTCAGCACTGAGCAGTATTCTAAGTGAGGGAGCACTAGCGATTTGAATAGTGTCACCATCGGCATTATTTCCCTTGTTTTGAAAGTTCTCAATACCCACCCCGTCATCTTCCTGGCTGTTGTGATCTTTGTCTTGTTATGGTCTTTAAACGACAGATCAGCAGACATAATTATTCCCAAGTCCTTTACGTGTTCCTTTCGTTCTATGTGGTGACCCTCTTGCGTTTTGTATATAGTGTTCCTTTTGAGTTCTTCATTTTTCCATACCTAAGCAGCTGAAACTTATCACCATTGAACGTCATGTTGTTCTCCACTGCCCATTGGAAGACCCTGCTTATGTCCTCCTGTAATTTTTCAGTGTCCTCTACCGTAGTGACTTTCATGCTTATTTTAGTGTCATCTGCAAATGATGATACAAAAGTGTGCTGGGTGTTTTTATCTATGTCTGCTATGAGGATGAGAAACAGCAGAGGTGCCAGGACAGTGCCTTGGGGCACTGAGCTTTTGACCTCGCTGATGCTGGATCTTGCCCTGTTCACTACTACTTTTTGTGTTCTTTGTGTTAGGAACTCAAAATCCATCTGCCTACCTTCCCGTAATGCCTATGGCCCTCATTTTGTGCGTTATCACTCCATGATCGCATTTGTCAAACGCCTTTGCAAAATCTGTGTAAATCACATCTGCGTTTTGGTCGTCCTCCAATGCCTCCGTAATTCTGTCATAATGGTTCAGCAGCTGTGACAGGCATGATCGACCCGCTCTAAAGCCATGCTGGTTCGGGTTATGTTGGTTGTGCTGGTCCATGAACTTTGTAATCTGCCGTCTCATCACTCTTTCAAAGATTTTTATGATGTGAGAAGTGAGGGCTACTGGTCTGTAATTTTTAGCTAGTGCTCTACTACCTCCCTTATGCAAAGGAGCTATGTCTGCACTCTTTAAGGCCTCTGGAATTTCACCTAGATCTAAGCTCTTTCTCCACAGAATACTAAGGGCTCTTGCTAATGGTACTTTGCACTGCTTTATAAATAAAGCATTCCATGAATCTGGTCCAGGTGCTGAGTGAGTGGGCATGTTGGCCATTTCTTTTCGAAATCTATGGGATTTGTACTAATGTCGGTTAGGTGGTCTGCGCAGCCTTCTGCTGGAGTGAAAAATATTTCTGCATTTTCTACCTTGCTGTCATTTAGTGGGTTGCTGAACACTGACTCATACTGTTCTTTTAGAATTTCACTCATTTCCTGTTCATCGTCCGTATACGAATCTCCTCTCAATAATGGTCCAATTCTACAGGTAGTTCTTAGCTTGGATTTTGCATAGGAGTAGAAATATTTTGGGTTTCTTGCAATATCCTGTATGGCTCTTTGTTCCCTTTGTACTTCTTCTGTCAGGTATGACATCTTAAGTTTTTGCTCTAATTCAGTGATCTCTCGGTTAAGGCTATCTCTCCTCTGTTGCAACATAACTGTGTTTTTCAGCAATTCAGTAACCCGTTTTCTTCTCCTGTACCATCTCCTACGCTCTCTCTCTATATCTGATCTTCTTCGGGGTTTCCTCAATGGTATGTGTTTCATACATACCTTGTATGCTTCTGTATTCAGCTTCTCTAGGCACTGGTGGGGATTTAGGGTGCTCATGTCTGATTCCCATGATATGTCTGATAGCTCTTGGTTTATTTTTTCCCAGTCAATTCTATGGTTATTAAAATTAAACTTACTGAACATTCCGTCTCTAACATTAGTGTCGCAGTTCCCTAACCCTGAGATAATACTAGTTTGAACTTCTATGATGTTATGATCAGAGTATATTGTTTTTGTAACTGTTATGTCTCTGATTAATTCCTCGTTGTTTGTGAATATCAAATCCAGGGTATTTTCATTTAGTGGGATCAATTATCTGTTGGTTTAGTGAGTACTTTTCACAAAGCCTCATTAGTTCCCTGGTATGTGCCTGTTGAGCCAGGGTGCTTCCAGGAGTTATTTCTGGTATAACATTATGGTGCCTCATCTTCCATTTTACATGAGGGAGATTAAAATCTCCAAGGATTAAAATGTTTGGGGGGGATTCTCTAGCCTATCCAGATAGCTATCTATCTTCTTTAACTGCTCTGTGAATTCCTCCGCAGTTGCTGATGGTGGTTTGTATACTAGGATAATTACTAGATTCTTATTTTCCACTTTAATGCCGAGGATTTCTACTATATCATTCGTAGCGTTCAAAACTTCTGTGCAACAGAGAGTATCTTTTATATAGAGTCCTACTCCTCCCTGTGACCTATTAATTCTATCACATCTATACATGTTATAGTTTTCTATCTGAATCTCTCCGTCCAAAACATCCCTTGTATGTGTTTCTGTAAATGCTCCAAACATGGCATTTGCTTCTGATAGGAGTCCACTAACATAACTAACTTTGTCATTTTTATTTGATTTCAGACCCTGAATATTTGCAAATATGAAGCAGGAGTTACCATTTGGGATGTTTGGTCTTTCTTTGTGTTTGGTTAGTACCACTGGTGATGTCCTACCTGGTATGGCCCCTGGTGCCCATACCCCTGGTTTCTCCAGTACTGACTTTGATTGTTTATACAGCCCTGATGAGCTGGTGCCTGTCTTGTCTTGTCCCACTGTTCTGCCCATCTGTCCCCTCTGTACCATTTCCACCTTTTGTCTCTTTCTTTTATCTGGTTGTTTCTCCTTATATCTAAAAAGATTGCTGTTCTTTTTCATTTTCCCTTTCCCTGCTTTCTCTGTATCGTACTGTTCCCTTTATATGGTGGTCTGGGCAGCTCATGTCATAACATTCTCTGGACTGTGTTGAAGCTTGACACATCACTGGATGGAAGTATCTGCACTCTTTGTTAAACCGACACTTTCCTTTCCTTAACATGTTGGCACATTTTCTGGTGTGTTTATTCCAACAATCTCTGCCATAAAGGCACATACCTTTAGCATAGAATCTGCATATGTTTTGGCTGCCTATATTTACTGACTTTGTGTTTTCCCAAAGATCTGCAGAATTATCTGCGTTTTTTTCCTCTCTTTCCACTCCTTGGTTTTCCTCGTTATCTGCGCTTTTCTCCTTTGATGACATGGGGCCAACATTTTCCCTGGAAGAGGACTCCCCTACTATATCTGTATTAGAGGCTATGGCTGTGGCGGCGTCCTTAACCAAAACCGGATGTTCACTATGGCTGGGGGCTGGGTCTGGGGGCTGAGTTAGCTAATGTTTTTGTCTCCTGTGTTTTTTCCCGTGGATGACTGTTTATTTTTGGGTCAATTGTTGTAGACTTGTCATTCTGTGTGTTATACTTTACCCCTTTCCTATCTTCCCATGTTCTATATATACCGGGGAGACTATTCAATAGTTCCTCTTTTTCTTCATGCTTATTGTTTATTAGCCTCCTGAGTTGAATAATCAACCTGTTAAACTTGCAAGCAATTGATTACTGTTTGCAGACTAAAAACTTTTTTGTATATAGCCCATAGGTAAATAATTCAACTTCAATAACTCTCCACTCCACATTTGTGCATGTGCATTTATGAACAAACAGGCAAATCACTAAGGCAAAAAGAAAAAAAAATCATCAATAGCTTATCAATACTAATTACTAAACCTTCAGGATTTCTGCAAGAAAACCAATGTGATGAAACCATTAGTAAAGTACTTACCCTTGACATTTTTCAATGTACTATTACTTTGAGGAGCCACATAAGGTGGAGGGGATGCTGTAGGAGGAGAATAATAAACAGTGGCATCATTTGAGTCTTCACTCTCAGAAGAATCGAACATCTGGGGTGAACCTACACCTGAGGAAGAACTCGAGTAGCATTCAGTTTCACTGTCAGAACTAGAAAGCCTCTCAGCACGTTTTCTCATAACTGCTTCCATCTCTGGGGTAAATTGTGATGGAATGTCTTCTGAGGTGGGGCTACTTTTGTTACTGTAGCAGTTACTGTAAATGGAGAAAAACAAAAACAAAATTTTGTTTTAAATTTACAAATCACTGGAACAGATTCATTATTCAGCATGTTAAACATTCATCTTTAACCCTTTCACTGTCTCCCACATAGACCAGAGTCGATAAATTAGACATATATGCAACACTTGGGTATCTTTATTGAGGAAACGTTTCTCCACACAGTGGCTTCATCAGTCCAATACAAAGTTGAAAGTTGTAAAGAGAGGAGGAGTTTGAGGTAATCAGTCCCTCGGCCTGGAGTCGATGTGTTCAGTCCATCAATCTTGTTCAATCTTGTAGTAAGTACAGCATAGGGCCAAGAGAAATTGCTTATATATTGTAGACAGGTGAGGCGAAGCAGGAGGAGGCGGGGTCATAGTGGTACCATCCACTAGTCGAAGTAGGTCTTCGTCCAAAGGTTGGACAAATGTTTGTATCAAGATCCCAAGATGTTGCTGTGTCAGACAGGATGTAGATGAATGGTTCAGAGAACCGACAAGTTGATAAATTAGACACATATGCAACACTTGGGTATCTTTATTGAGGAAAGTGTTGCATATGTGTCTAATTTATCAACTTGTCGGTTCTCTGAACCATTCATCTACATCCTGTCTGACACACCAACATCTTGGGATCTTGATACAAATATTTGTCCAACCTTTGGACAAAGACCTACTTCGACTAGTGGATGGTACACCTATGACCCCGCCTCCCCCTGCTTCGCCTCACCTGTCTACAGTATATAAGCAACTTCTCTTGGCCCTATGCTGTACTTACTACAAGATTGATGGACTGAACACATCGACTCCAGGCCGAGGGACTGATTACCTCAAACTCCTCCTCCCTTTACAACTTTCAACTTTGTATTGGACTGATGAAGCCACTGTGTGGCGAAACATTTCCTCAATAAAGATACCCAAGTGTTGCATATGTGTCTAATTTATCAGCTTGTCGGTTCTCTGAACGATTCATCTACATAGACCAGAGTCATTGACACCAATGTCACATAGATCTAAGTTTTAAGAACAGCACCCTCAAATATGTTGCTAGTGCTAAATTTTTGCCTAGACAGGAGGGAGAATGGGTCTGGGTAGTAAGTGCACATAGTATGCATGTGTGAACGAGTTTGGGAGGGTGTGTAAAGGAAGTTTAAAGTGAACATAGATAAGAGTAAGGTGATGAGGGTATCAAATGAGTTAGATAAGGAAAAATTGGATTTCAAAGTGGAGGGGGGAAGTATGGAAGAAGTGAAAGTGTTCATATATTTGGGAGTGGATGTGTTGGCAGATGGGTACAAGAAAGGAAGAGGTAAACCATAGAATTGATGAAGGGAATAGTGGTTGGTGCATTGAGGTATCTGTGGAGACGAAGAACGTTATCCATGGAGGCAAAAGGAAATGTATGACAGTATAGTGGTACCAACACTCTTACATGGGTGTGAAGCATGACTTGAAGGATGTATAAATCTGTAGAGGGAAGAAGGGGTAGAGGTCGTCCTAGGAAAGGATGGAGGGAAGGGTAAAAGAGGATTTGTGTGCAAGGGGCCTGGACATACAGTAGGCATGTGTGAGCATTTTAGATAGAAGTGAGTGGAGACTAGTGTTTTTGGGGACTTGACGAGCTGTTGGAGTGTGAGCAGGGTAATACAGTGGTACCTCGACTTACGATGGTCCCCAAACTCACCCTTTTATGTAAGTTTATTTTTTTAAATGCTTTTGTAAGTGTAATTTTGGGGGTCTAAAAGGACTAGTCTATTTTACAACATTTCTTAAGGATATAAATTCGTTTGGTAATGGCACTTGAACAGCATTCTGGAATGAAAAAATATCGTAAGTCGAGGTACCACTGTATTTTGTGAAGGAATTCAGACTAACCGGTTAGCTGGACTTGAGGTGGGAAGTACGGTGCCTGCACTCTAAAGGAGGGGTTTGGGATATCTGCTGTTTAGAGGGACATCTAAACTGTTTTATCTGCACGCCTCTGGGTGGTTGCTGTCCATCACCTCTCACCAAGGAAGAGTGACCCAAAAAAAATTTCACCATCATTCACATTATCAGTCTTTGCAGAGGCATGCAGATACAACAGTTTAGATGTCACTCTAAACAGAACATGATGGGGAAAAGCAAACTTCTGACCTTGTGATTAGTTTAGTTTAACCCTTTCAGGGTCGGTGTCGTACTAGTATGGCTTGAGAGCCAGGGTTGGTGTCGTACTTGAACGCCTAAATTCTAGCGCCTTCAAATCTAGCGAGAGAAAGCTGGAAGGCCTACATATGAAAGAATGGGTCTGTGTGGTCAGTGTGCGCCGCATAAAAAAAATCCTGCAGCACTGAGGCCTGGTCACAGACCGGGCCACGGGGGCGTTGACCCCTGGAATTCTCTCCAGGTAAACTCTCTCCAGGCACGCAGCGCATAATGAGAGAAAAAAACTCCGACCGTATTTTTCGTTTAAAACAGTGACTTTGCAGTCTATTTTCGTATGGTATTTATTGTTGTATTCTCGTTTTCCTGATCTCATTTGATAGAATGGAAGATATATTACAGAAATAGAGATTATTGTGGTTGGTTTTACGATAAGTACAGTGGTCCCTTGGTTTTCGGTCATCTCCAAACTCGAACATTTATGTAAGTGTATTTTCATAAGTGCTTTTGCAAGTGTATTTTTGGGGGTCTGAAATAGACTAACCTACGTGACATTCTTTCTTAAGGAAGTAAATTTGTTCGGTCATGACACTTGAGCAGCATTCTGGAAAGAATTTTCGGCGAAAACCGAGGGACCACTGTGTCCAATACACGTCAACTGGAGAGTCTAATATTCTTTCACAAGTGTGCTGATACTATTTACAGTCAACCCCTGTGTTCGTTAGCGTCGGAGTTCGTTAAAATTGGTGTTTGTTAAGTTTTTTCACGAAAATTTTGGCTCGGTGTTAATGAATCCGCTCGGAGTTAATGATTCATCCCGGACGCGTACGCGTGGCCTGAGCGGGCCCAGGCACTCCATTCAGCGTCAGTATGCTATTGTTTACCAGTGAGTGACCGCCACCCAAGCATTCATACAATACATTTTGTCATTATTCCAGTGTTTTTAGTGCTTGCAACTGCTAAATAAACCACCATGAGTCCCAAGAAAGCTCCTAGTGCCAGCCCTGTAGTAAAGTGTAGCAGGGACGCAGGGAGTGTAGCATTCATGCAGGGAGTGTAGCAGGCATGCAGGGAGTGTAACAGGCATGCAGGGAGTGTAGCATTCATGCAGGGAGTGTAGCAGGCATGCAGGGAGTGTAGCAGGCATGCAGGGAGTGTAGCAGGCATGCAGGGAGTGTAGCAGACATGCAGGGAGTGTAGCAGGAAGGCAAGGCATTGTTACCTGATGTCTTTATAGGAGATGATTTCCCTTCCAAACAATGAAAAAACTTCCATCCTCTCCCCTCCTCCCGTCTTCCACACATCAACAACTCTTCAATAAATATAAGTGACATGTTATTGTACTATTATTTCTTTATTTCTCATTGTTTTGTGTGTAATTTAATGTCTATATGTTGTAAAAAAAAATATTTTAATACTTTTGGGTGTCTGGAACGAATTAATTTTATTTCCATTATTTCTTATGGGGAAAATAGATTCGGAGTGCGTTATATTCAGTGTTCATTAAGCCCTCTGGAATGGATTAATCACGAGAACCGGAGGCTCACTGTATACCGTTTTTACAACGATGCAGTAGTACACAACAGCAAATCTTCTATTTTTTGAGAATAAAAATTCAAAATGGAAAGCAAAAGTAATGTAAGAGGGGCCTGGAGACGTGACTAATGAACAGACGAAATGTTATTTTAGTGCCATGAATGTCTGTCTTGTTTATTCTGAACCCTATTTTGAAATTGGCATCTTTTGAAATTTGTGTGAAATTAGCCAAATTACCAATTTCTGACCACTTTATTGGGTAGTTGAAATCGGTGAATGGGTGGTTTCGTGTACTCAGTCGATAGAACAAATGGAGTTCTAGCGAAATACCTATGATTTTAGTAGACGAACATTGGAAGTGGCCGAAAATAGGGCTCTAAGTGGGCGAAATCGCTGATGCGTAAATATCGTCGAGACCGCTAACTTCGCGAAAGCATAATTCCGTAAGTTTTCCATCAAATTTCATACGAGAAAGATTTTCTATCATTTCATTTTTTTTCCCCAAAAAAACTTCTCAACCCTGAGAACGAGTTTGGGAGGGCCTCTCGATCCTGGAAGGGTTAAAATAGTGAATTTGAAGTGTTTTCGAGGTGGTTTTTATGGTTTTGTCTTTTTTTTTTGTATCAACTGGCAGAATAGAAGACATACTACTGAAAGAGATAGTTTTGGTTGGTTTCAGGCTGATAGCAGCTTAAAATTGGGCTCAAGATAGAAGAAAAATTAGATTGAATATTTTCCTGGAGACAGGTAAGGCCCCTACCCCCCTCTGGCATGTTCTATGGGTTTTTAATAAGTCTGATTCAATCATTGGGACACCATAAACTATGACCAATCATTCTTGGTTATATTTTATTACCAAAGAAAGGCTCAATCTAAAAACTGTGCAATGATGAATTTAAAATGGAGGGCAAGTGTAATACTATAGGAGAGGCCTTAGGATGTGATTAATAATCAGAGGAAATGTTTTAGAGCTTGAAATGTTTAGTGTTTATTTTAAACTCTGTTATTAAACTGGAATTCCTTTAATTTTGTGTAAAATTTCCCAATTACCGACTGTTCAATTTATATAGTAGTAGTAGTAGTGACAGCTGAATCGGCGGCTTCTTATGCTCGGTCAATATAACCAAAGGCATACTAGCTAAATTGCTAAGAATTTAGTCAAACTGAGCAATAGAACTGGCTTTAAATAGGACTCAGAGTGGGTAAAATCGCCAATCCATAAATTGTGCCAAGTCGCTAACTTTGCACATGCATAACTCTAAATTTTCAATCATATTTCATATTTTTGGTGTCATTACCTTCAGAAAAAGCTTCTCTACCATTTCAAATGGTAGCTTTGAGCACTTTTAATTTTGAGGCTTCTGATAAAATGGGCTATCATATGTACTATATCTAACTGTTCATCTCTAACCCTTTAACTATTTTAGCATACAGGTCACACCAGCATTTCAAATCCATACACAAGTGTTTTAAAAAGTCACTCCTTTATGTAATCCTCTAATCATCTCTTCATATCTTGCTTCTCCCAACAAATGCTCGCCATATGTGTAACTCAATTTTGGCTGTAGAAATTATTTGAAATTCCCCAGAACACAAGTATGTATTTCTGAATTAAGAAAGTCCAGTGCTGCTTCAGTCACCCTAATTTCACTTACAGAATAGTTTCTACCAACTGCAATGTACAGTGGACCCCCGAGTTACGAGCACCTCAGAAATCGTATAAGTATGTAAGTATAATATTGTAAGTGCTTTTGTAAGTGTATTTTTTTTTTTTTATTAACACATCGGCCGATTCCCACCAAGGCAGGGTGGCCCGAAAAAGAAAAACTTTCATCATCATTCACTCCATCACTGTCTTGCCAGAAGGGTGCTTTACACTACAGTTATAAAACTGCAACATTAACACCCTCCTTCAGAGTGCCGGCACTGTACTTCCCATCTCCAGAACTCAAGTCCGGCCTGCCGGTTTCCTGAATCCTTCATAAATGTTACTTTGCTCACACTCCAACAGCACGTCAAGTATTAAAAACCATATGCCTCCATTCACTCCTATCAAATACGCTCACACATGCTTGCTGGAAGTCCAAGCCCTCGCACACAAAACTTCCTTTACCCCTCCCTCCAACCTTTCCTAGGCCGACCCCTACCCCGCCTTCCCCCCACTACAGATTTATACACCTCGAAGTCACTCTGTCTCGTTCCATTCTCTCTACATGTCCAAACCACCTCAACAACCCCTCCTCAGCTCTCTGGACAATCGTTTTGGTAATCCCGCACCTCCTCCTAATTTCCAAACTCCGAATTCTCTGCATTATATTCACACCACACATTGACCTCAGACATGACATCTCCACTGCCTCCAGCCTTCTCCTCGTTGCAACATTCATCACCCATGCTTCACACCCATATAAGAGCGTTGGTATAACTATACTCTCTACATTCCCTCTTTACTTCCATGGACAAGGTTCTTTGTCTCCACAGACTCCGAAGTGCTCCACTCACCCTTTTCCCTCATCAATTCTATGATTCACCTCATCCTTCATAGACCCATCCGCCGACATGTCCACTCCCAAATATCTGAATACATTCACCTCCTCCATACTCTCTCCCTCCAATCTGATATCCAATCTTTCGTCACCTATTCTTTTTGTTATCCTCATCACCTTACTCTTTCCTATATTCACTTTCAATTTTCTTCTTTACACACCCTACCAAATTCATCCACCAACCTCTGCAGCTTCTCTTCAGAATCTCCCAAAAGCACAGTGTCATCAGCAAAAAGCAACTGTGACAACTCCCACTTTGTATTTGCCTCTTTATCTTTTAGCCCAACACCTCTTGCCAAGACCTCGCATTCACTTCTCTTACAACCCCATCTATAAATATATTGAACAACCACGGTGACATCACACATCCTTGTCTAAGGCCCACTTTTACTGGGAAATAGTGCCCTTCCCTCCTACACACTCTAACCTGAGCCTCACTATCCTCATAAAAACTCTTCACTGCTTTCAGTAACCTTCCTCCTATTCCATACACCTGCAACATCTGCCACATTGCCCCCCTATCTACCCTATCATATGTCTTTTCCAAATCCATAAATGCCACAAAAACATCTTTACCCTTATCCAAATACTGTTCACCTATATGTTTCACTGTAAACACTTGGTCTACACACCCCTACCTTTCCTAAAGCCCCCTTGTTCATCTGCTATCCTGCTTTCTGTTTTACTCTTAATTCTTTCAATAATAACTCTACCATACACTTTACCAGGTACACTCAACAGACTTATTCCCCTATAATTTTTGCACTCTCTTTTGTCCTCTTTGCCTTTATACAAAGGAACAATACACGCTCTCTGCCAATCCCTAGGTACCTTACCCTCTTCCATACATTTATTAAATAATAGCACCAACCACTCCAAAATTAGATCCCCACCTGCTTTTAACATTTCTATCTTTATCCCATCAATCCCAGCTGCCTTACCCCTTTCATTCTACCCACTGCCTCACGAACTTCCCTACACCCACAACTGGCTCTTCCACACTCCTACAAGATGTTATTCCTCCTTGCCCTACACACGAAATCACAGCTTCCTGTCTTCATCAACATTTAACAAATCCTCAAAATATTCTCTCCATCTTCCCGATACCTCTAACTCTCCATTTAATAACTCTCCTCTCCTATTTTTAACTGTCAAATCCATTTGTTCTCTAGGCTTCCTCAACTTATTAATCTCATTCCAAAACTTTTCTTATTTTCAACAAAATTTGCTGATAACATCTCACCCACTCTCTCATCTGCTCTCTCTTTACATTGCTTCACCACTCTTTTAACCTCTCTTTTTCTCTCCATATACTCTTCCCTCCTTGCATCACTTCTACTTTGTAAAAACCTCTCATATGCTAACTTTTTCTCCCTTACTACTCTCTTTACATCATCATTCCACCAATCGCTCCTCTTCCCTCCCGCACCCACTCGCCTGTAACCACAAACTTCTGCTGAACACTCTAACACTACATTTTTAAATCTACCCCATACATTTTCGACCCCATTGCCTACACTCTCACTAGCCCATCTATCCTCCAATAGTTGTTTATATCTTACCCTAACTGCCTCCTCTTTTAGTTTATAAACCTTCACCTCTCTTTTACTTACTGTTTCTATTTTCCTTGTATCCCATCTACCTTTTACTCCCACTGTAGCTATAACTAAAAAGTGATCTGATATATCTGTAGCCCCTCTATAAACATGTACATCCTGAAGTCTACTCAACAGTCTTTTATCTACCAATACATAGTCCAACAAACTACTGTCATTACGCCCTACATCATATCTTGTATACTTATTTATCCTCTTTTTCTTAAAATATGTATTACCTATAACTAAACCCCTTTCTATACAAAGTTCAATCAAAGGGCTCCCATTATCATTTACACCTGGCACCCCAAACTTACCTACTACACCCTCTCTGCATGTTTCTCCCACTTTAGCATTTAGGTCCCCTACCACAATTACTCTCTCATTTGGTTCAAAAGTTCCTATACATTCGCTTAACATCTCCCAAAATCTCTCTCTCTCCTCTACACTCCTCTCTTCTCCAGGTGCATACACGCTTATTATGACCCACTTTTCGCATCCGACCCTTATTTTAATCCACATAATCCTTGAATTTACACATTTATATTCCCTCTTTTCCTTCCATAACTGATCCTTCAACATTATTGCTACCCCTTCCTTAGCTCTAACTCTCTCAGATACTCCTGACTTAATCTGAAATGGACTAACCTACTTGACATTATTCCTTAAGGGAGAAAATTCGTTCGGTAATGGCACTTGAGCAGGCTTCTGGAATGAATTATGTTCGTTACTTGGGGGTCCACTGTATTTACTTTCAGTAGTCTTCACTCTCACATAATTAGCTATGTTACAGTGTACCTTTCATTCTGTGTCTAAAGTGCTGTATCAACAACAAACATTTAATCTGATAAAGCAGTTAGCCACATATACAGTAGTGCCCCACTTATACGGCAGGTTAGGCTCCAGGCTATCGCCAGACAGCAGAACGCCATTTTTTCCACTTATAAATGAATACAAATACCAGATAAGTTTTCACAAACATATATTAACCCTTTCAGGGTCCGTCCCATAGATCTACGGCTTTGAAACCAGGGTCCAAGCCGTAGATCTACACCAAGAGCTCAGCTCACTCAGATTACCTGTGAGTGGTAAATTTGGGCCTAGATATGAGAGAGTATGTGGTAAGTGTGCACCACAAAATAAATCCTGCAGCATGCAGTGCATAATGAGAGAAAAAAAAACTGCAACTGTAATTTTGGATTAAAACAGCTAAACAACTACCCAATAAAGTGGTCAGAAATTGGCAATTTGACCAATTTCATGCAAAATAAAAAAGACGTCAATTTCAAAATAGGGTCCAGAATAAACAATGGAGACATTCCTGGCACTAAAATAAGATTTTCTCTGTTCATTAGTCACGTCTTTAGGCCCCTCTTACATTACTTTTGTTTTCTATTTTGATTCTTTATTCACACAAAAAATAGAAGATTTACTGTTATGCAGACTACTGCATTATTGTAAAAATGGTATAAATAATATCAGTGCACTTGTGTAAGAATATCAGACTCGCCAGTTGATGTGTATTGGATGCATTGCGTGATTTGTTTACTCTTGAACATTGGCAAAAATCGAACATTTCCACTACTTTGAGATAAATTTCAAGGTCATTTTCATAATGAAACTAATCAAAATCACCTCTATTTCTGTAATATGTTTTCCATTCTATCAAATGAGACCACGAAAAAGAGAATACAACCATAAATACTATACGAAAATACACCTCAAATTCGGCGTTTTAATCCAAAAACACAGCCAGAGTTTTTTTTTCTCATTATGCACTGCGTGCTGCAGGATTTTTTTTTATACAGCGCACACTGACCACACAGACCCATTCTCTCATATGTGGGCCTACCAGCTTTCTCCCGCTTGATTTGAAGTCGCTAGAATTTTTGAGTATAGTATATACGTCCGAAACACTGGCTCGTAAGACGTATATGTACGACCGAAACAGTCAAAGGGTTAAACTGTCCAAACGTAAATCTACTTTCACTCGGGTAGCTCTCTGAATATTTTGAAAAAAAAAAAAAAAAAAATTTTTGTTTTAAATGAAGAGTGCATTTTTCTACATGTTATAGGATAAAAAAAATTAGGATCAGTACTTACCGAGATATAAGCCGATATAAGCCTGCGAAGTTGGTGCTGGATGCTCACCTGACGGCAACATCGAGTCCTGCTGCTTGCAGAAGTGTTGCCGATATACCTTTTTTTCTCGTTTTTATTTTAATTTATATATTTTTTTATGTTCTGATAATTATAATTTAATAGTTCTTGTGATTTCATAGCCAATCTTTGTTCTGACACTAATATTAGGTACTGATATATGTACTAGTACTCAAATAGTCACAATCACACCGACAGGTGAACATTTTCACCTGCCTGGGTCATTTACTATATATACAAAGTATTTATAGGTCCCAGCAATGTTTTAAATACACTGGAGTATACCTTGAAGCATGGTGTTATGACAAGTGTCAGTTAACTGCTGACAGGCAGTGACACTTGATGAATGTGCACTGCTGCAGGGAACCCTAGCATTACGTATTTGTTTTCACTGTTACACACGAACATGTCTGTGTCTATCTATCTGTCTGTCTGTGTAGCTCTGCTTATCTGTCTTTCTGTCTGCCTGTGTGTGTTTATCTTTCTGTCTGCTTGTCTCTGTCTCAGGGAGCGGCTCGTAAAACTGTTGGTATACGAGCCGCTCCCTGATTCCTGAGCAAGTGAAAATGCATATTGCGTCATGCTTATTTATGTCTTATAGTATCTACAAGCACTGTATAGCACTTTGCCTGGAATTTTTGGGTTATCCTAGTAATTTACACTATGTATAATAACTGTACTTATGTGTACATGTGAGAGACAGAGATAGAGATATAGACAGATAGACAGCCAAAACCAGCCAGCCGAATACATAAGAGCATAAGAAAGAAGGAACACTGCAGCAGGCCTACTGGCCCATACAAGATAGGTCCATGTCACCCCCCAGCTTAGACCAATGACCCACCTAGTCAGGTCACATCCACTGAAGGAAGGAGCACGGCATCAGACCTAGTAGCACAAGCTATACAGGTCCAACTTACACCCACCCACTCCCACTCATGTATTTATCTAACCTATTTTTACTTTCTTTTTAAAAGGGGAGTGTTAATGCGACACGACATCAGTGAATCCCTGGTGTTTGCCACGCTATTTGCTCTAGCTGGCGCTCAATTGAACTGGTGCTCCCACAAGGTACTAAGTGGTCAAAGATTTCTTTAATAATGCGCACACCGAGTGTTAAGACCCGGTGGTCTGGTGGCTAGAGCTCTCGTTTCACACACGGAGGGCCTGGGTTCGATTCCCGGCAGGTGGAAACATTTTGACGTATTTCCTTACACCTGTTGTCACGTTCACCTAGCAGCAAATAGGTACCTGGGGTGTTAGTCGACTAGTGTGGGTCGCATCCGGGGGGACAAGATTAAGGACCCAAATGGAAATAAGACAGACAGTCCTCGATGACGCACTGACTTTCTTGGGTTATCCTGGGTGGCTAACCCTCCGGAGGTTAAAAATCCGAAGAAATCTTATCTTATCTTCTCTCGTGTCTAGGCGACTCAGGCCTATCGCCCCAATTTTGAAAGAATGAAAAATAAAACGCTGATCTACATTCGGAGAACTACGCGCACAAACGTATACGTATCTACATTTGGACAGTTTAAGGGTTAAAGTGCCCCAGAGTGATAAAATACACATACAATATAGGGTGAGAGGTGAGTATTCCTTATAGTCAGTTATGGTAGCCCACATGGCGACCACACCCACACGTACTATACAGTACAATATTTAAACCACCTCAAAGCAGTATTATTATTATTACTATCAACATACAGTAGACCCCCCCAATTTTTGTAATTAATCCATTCCATAAGGTTGGCCGAAATCCGAAATGGCCGAAAACCGAAGTAATATTTCCGATAAGAAATTATGTAAATCCAATTAATGTTTCAAACACCCAAAAATATTAACAAAAAATAAATTTTATAGAGAATAACTATTGCAGCTCTTCAATGGTTAGCTCTTCCCTGTGGTTGTCCACCAACTCTTCCACATCCTGGCCACTCACATCCAACCCCATGGACTTCCCCAGACACAATACATTCCACAACTGGCATAGGGTTATCAAGTTTACACTAACTTATATTAAGTAAGTAATAGAACTAGGCATTAAAAAACACAATAAAAAGTAAAATACATACACAGTACATTCATTACTTACCTTAAAATATTTGTAATCTTAATGTAGGGTGAGAGGCGAGTAGTATTTATTTGTAGTCCCAGGCGGACTACATCCCAGGCAGATGTAGTTAGTCTGCCTGGGCTATACGTACCGGCTACGTACACTGCGGCCCACAGCCATATTATACCATCGACATACCATGTTCACTGAGTTTAATAGTTTCTAACAACTACCCTTTAGATGCCATCATTAACAAAGGGAGAAGTAATGAATAATTCATGCCGAGAATTGTAAGTAAACTCGTCGACAGGACATCTCGGAAACACGTTCTCAGGGTCGAAAGTTTTTTGGAAAAAAAAAAAAAATTCTTATGAAATGATAGAGAATATTTTTCCAATCATAACGACACCAAAAGATTGAAATGTGAATGAAAACTTACGGAATTATGCTCTCGCGAAGTTATCGGTCTCGAAGATGTTTACGCATCGGCGATTTCACCCACTTTGAGCCCTATTTTTGGCCAATTCCAATGTTCCAGTCAACTAAAATCATAGCTATTTCGCTAGAACTCCATTTCTTCTATCGATTAAGTACGAGAAACTGCCTATTTACCAATTTCAACTACCCAAAATAGTGGTCAGAAAATGACAATTTGGCCAATTTCACACAAATTTCAAACGATGTCAATTTCAAAATAGGGTCCAGAATAAACAAGGCAGACATTCCTGGCACTAAAATAACATCTCTGTTCATTAGTCACGTCTCCAGGCCCATCTTACATTATTTTTGCTTTCTATTTTTAATTTTTATTCTCACAAAAAATAGATGATTTACTGTTATGTATACAACTGCATCATTGTAAAAATGGTATAAATAATATCAGCACACTTGTGCAAGAATATTAGACTCGCAAGTTGATGTGTATTGGAAGCATGGTGTGATTTGTTTACTCTTGAACATCGGCGAAAATCGAACATTTTCGCTACTTTGAGCTCAATTTCAAGGTATACATGAATGTACTTGTCATTGTCAAACCAATCAAAATCATCTCTTATTTCTGTAATATATCTTCCATTCTATCACATGAGACCAAGAAAACGAGAATACATCAATAAATACCATACGAAAATAGACAGCAAAGTCGCTGTTTTAAACGAAAAAAACGGTCAGGGTTTTTTTTCTCATTATGCATTACGCATTATTGCCTCCATGGATAACGTTTTTTGTCTCCACAGATACCTCAACGCACCATTCACCTTTTTTCCTTCACCAATTCTATTGTTAACCTCCCTTCATAAACCCATCCGCTGACATGTCAACTCCCAAATATCTGAAAACATTTACTTCTTCCATAATCCCTCTCTCCAATGTGATATCCAATTTTTCTTTATTTAAATCGTTTGATACCCTCATCACCTTACTCTTATCTATGTTCACTTTCAACTTTCTACCTTTACACACCCTCCCAAACTCGTCCACTAACCTTTGCAACTTTTCTTTAGAATCTCCCATAAGCACAGTATCATCAGCAAAAAATAACTGTCAACTCCCATTTTGCATTTAATTCCCCATAATTTAATCCCACCCCTCTCCCCAACACCCTAGCATTTACTTCTTTTACAACCCCATCTATAAATATATTAAACAACCATGGTGACATTACACATCCCTGTCTAAGACCTACTTTACCGGAAGTAATCTCCTCTCTCCTACACACCCTAACCTGAGCCTCACTATCTTCATAAAAACTCTTTACAGCCTTCAGTAACTTACTACCTATTCCATACACTTGCAACATTTGCTACATTGCTCCCCTATCCACTCTATCATATGCCTTTTCTAAATCCATAAATGCAATAAAAACTTCTCTACCTTTATCTAAATACTGTTCACATATATGCTTCACTGTAAACACTTGATCTACACATCCCCTACCCACTCTAAAGCCTCCTTGCTCATCTGCAATCCTACTCTCTATCTTACCTCTAATTCTTTCAATAATAACCCGGCAATACACTTTACTTGGTAAACTCGGTAAACTTATTCCCCTATAATTTTTACACTCTCTTTTATCCCCCTTCCCTTTATATAAAGGAACTATACATGCTCTCTGCCAATCCCTAGGTACCTTCCCCTCTTTCATACATTTATTAAACAAAAATACCAACCACTCCAGCACTATATCCCCCCCTGCTTTTAACATTTCTATCATGATCCCGTCAGTTCCATTTCATTCTACGTAATGCCTCACGCACCTCCCCCACACTCACATCCTGCTCTTCTTCACTCCTAAACGATGTTGTACCTCCCTGGCCAGTACATGAAATTACCGCCTCCCTTTTTTCATCGATATTTAAAAGTTCCTCAAAATATTCCCGCCATCTACCCAATACCTCCAGCTCCCCATCTACTAACTCCCCTACTCTGTTTTTAACTGACAAATCCATTTGTTCCCTAGGCTTTCTTACCTTGTTTATCTCACTCCAAAAATTTTTCTTGTTTTCAGCAAAATTTCTTGACAGAGCCTCTCCCATTCTTTCATCTGCTCTTCTTTTGCACTCTCTCACCACTCTCTTCACCTTTCTTTTACTCTCCATATACTCTGCTCTTCTATTAACACTTCTGTTTTGTAAAACCTCTCATAAGCTACCTTTTTCTCTTTTATCACACCCTTTACTTCTTCATTCCACCACTCACTCCTCTTTCCTCCTGAACCCACCCTCCTACAGCCACAAACTTCTGCCCCACATTCTAATACTGCATTTTTAAAACTATCCCAACTCTCTTCAACCCCCCCACTACTCATACTTGCACTAGCCCACCTTTCTGCCAATAGTTGCTTATATCTCACCCTAACTTCCTCCTCCCTTAGTTTATACACTTTTACCTCTCTCTTACTTGCTGTTGCCATTTTCTTTTGGTCCCATCTACCTTTTACTCTAACTGTAGCTACAACCAAATAATGATCCGATATATCCGCTGCCCCTCTATAAACATGTACATCCTGAAGCCTACCCATCAACCTTTTATCCACTAATACATAATCCAACAAACTACTTTCCTTACGTGCTACTATCATTCCTTGTATATTTATTTATCCTCTTTTTCATAAAATATGTATTACTTAGTACCAAACCTCTTTCTACACATAGCTCAATTAATGGTTCCCCATTTACATTTACCCCTGGCACCCCAAATTTACCTACTACTCCCTCCACAAACATTTTTACCCACTTTAGCATTAAGATCCCCAACCACAATTGCTCTCTCACTTGGTTCAAAACTCCCCACACACTCACTCAACATTTCCCAAAATCTCTCTCTCTCCTCTACACTTCTCTCTTCTCCAGGTGCATAAACACTTACTATAACCCACTTTTCACATCCAACCTTTATTTTACTCCACATAATCCTTGAATTTATACATTTATATTCCCTCTTTACCTGCCATAACTGATTATTCAACATTATTGTCACCCCTTCTTTAGCTCTAACTATGTATTTGAAACCCCTGACCTAATCCCATTTATTTCTCCCCACTGAAACTCTAGTACCCCCTTTAGCTTTGTCTCACTTAAAGCCAGGACATCCAGCATCTTTTCATTCATAACATCTACAATCATCTCTTTCTTATCTTTCGCACAACATCCACGCACATTCAAACATCCCACTTTGACGGTTTTCTTCTTTTTCTTTTTAGTAAGCTATACAGGAAAAGGGGTTACTAGCCCATTGTTCCCGGCATTTTAGTTAACTTTTACAACACGCATGGCTTACGGAGGAAAGATTCTTATTCCACTTCCCCATGGATATGAAACGAAAAGCAAAAAGAACAAGAACTATTAAGATAAAATCAAAGAAAATTCAGATGAGTGTGTATACATAAACGTGTACATGTTTGCGTAGCGTGACCTAAGTGTAAGTAGAAGTACCAAGACGTACCTGAAATCTTGCATGTTTATGAGACAGAAAAAAGACACCAGCAATCCTACCATCATGTAAAACAAATACAGGCTTTCGTTTTACACTCACTTGGCAGGACGGTAGTACCTCCCTGGGTGGTTGCTGACTACCAACCTACTACCTCAATGTAATTTCTCATGTATTAAACTACTAATACCAGACATTGAAGAAATAATGTGCAAAAACTACACTGGGATACACTTTATTTACAACTTTATCTGGTAAAATATTACCATTAAAATAACTGGATATTTTCTACCATTCTTTGTATTCAAAAGAGAGAATACAAGTTATTAGTGACGTGTAAATACTTGTACATTTAGTGGTTTGACATTTTGGTTATGGAATCCTTCCTCTGTAAGCCATGTGTGTCATAAGGGGCGAGTAAAATGCTGGAAGAAAGGGGCTAGTAACCCTATCTCATGTATAAATTAATAAATGTAAAAAGAAAAAGAAACTTTATAGTTTTCTTCCTTTTTGGGTCACACTTCCTTGGTGGGAAGTGGCTGGTATATCTAAAAAAAAAAATTGGTGTGTGTATAAACATTTTTAAACTGAAGTCCTCTTGATAACCTGTAAATCAAATAATTTCAGTAAAAAAAAAAAAAATTATGAAGGATTGCTTACCTATTGTGTCGATGTCGCTTTTGGCATATAGGTGGAGACGCAGACTTTTCTCTAATCTTGTTCATAATTTCTATCATCTGAGGAGTAGGATTATCCAGAGATGTATCTTTAACAACAGCCAATCTTTTAGGTCTTAGCTTTTGTTTACGAGCAGCCATCTTTTGATTCTCTTTTTCAATCATTACTTCTTCAGTGTCAACAGGTGGGAATTCTGGTTGACAAGGTTTGCTCAAACTGATGCCAAGCAAGGAACTCCTGGGACAAGTTCTGGTATTCACTCTTGAAATATGAGAGAAAAATTAATATACATAAGCTAAACTGCCTCAAAATAAAAACAAAAATCATGAATTACTCATGAGAATAGGTACAGCATATTTTTAATTTTGTACCATCAATAACTTAGTAATCTAACCTAGTTAAAATTAACAATGCTGCTAAAGCCTAATCAAATAATCTCAGTTTAACCAAAGCTCAGAAAGAATTATTTAACAAGACTCACGAAATTGTAATGACACGATTGCAAAAAAACCATACCACGGGTGGGGTTCAAACCCGTGGTCAGAGTCTCAAAACTCCAGACCGTCGCGTAAGCCACTGGGCCAGCTAGCTTCAATAAGATTCATCCAACTAGATTTCGTCACGGCCATGCTAGCGGGAGATTCGTCTGTAAAAACTTGCATTTGTGTACACAGTGGTGCCTATGCTAACCTTCCTATGGTGTAGAAATATACCTAGTTGGATGAATCTTATTGAAGCTAGCTAGCCCAGTGGCTTACGCGACGGTCTGGAGTTTTGAGACTCTCTGACCACGGGTTCGAACCCCACCCGTGGTATGGTTTAATTATTTAACAATAATTAAATATAAATTTTTGCAGTTACTGCTACAAAAAACTTTTCCATTTTGGAAAATAATGATTGCTGAATTAGCAAATTCAGTAGACTCAACTTAAAAACCTAATGGAAACTGATAGGTTTCAGCAATCTCTTCGTGGATACCTTGCTCACACTAACAGCACATAAAAATTAAACTAAATTCTCCCTTCCACATGCATTTGCTAAATGCTCTAGCACCTTTATTAATACCCTTCCTGAGACATCCACTGCAACACTATCCATCCGTCCTAGATTTATACATCCTCTTAATCAATCTTAACTTGCTCTAAATCTCTTCTCTCTTATAATCTGCAAGATATTCACCAATCTCAAACATGATACTTCCTATGCTTCCAGCATCCTTGCTTAACCCTTTTACTGTCAGTAAGATCTCTCTGACATAGATCTGTTGAGGTGGTTTGGCCATTTAGAGAATGGAACAGAGTAAAATGACTTGGAGAGTGTATAAATCTGTAGAAGGAAGGTGGGGTAGGGGTTGTCCCCAAAAAGGTTGGAGGGAAGGGGTAAATGTGGTTATGTGGGTGAGGAGCTTGGACTTCCAGCAAGCGTGCGTGAGCGTGTTAGATAGGAGTGAATGGAGACTAATGGTTTTTGGGACCTGACAGGCTGTTGGAGTGTGAGCAGGATAATATTTTGTGAAGGGATTCAGGGAAACCAGTTAGCTGGACTTGAGTCCTGGAAATGGGAAGTACACTTTAAAGGAGGGGTTTGGGATATTGGCAGTTTGGAGGGACGTCTAAACTGTCGTATCTGAGCGCCTCTGCAAAGACAGTGATTATGTATGAGTGATGGTGAAAATGTTGAATGATGAAAGTTTTTCTTTCTTTTGGGTCACCCTGCCTCGGTGGACACTGATCGACATATAATAAAAAAAAAAAAAAAAAAAGGCTCGAGTTAGGGTGTGTAGAATATTACTTTCCAGTAAAAGTAGGCCTTAGACAGGGATGCACAATGTCACCATACTTGTTTAGCATATTTATGGGTGAGGTTGCAAAATGAGTAAATACAGGTTGGCCATTACTAATCCAGCACTAATTTCAGCTACTACCATAATTTCAAATTTCCGGGATTGCCACACCAACTTGTTGCTACTGTTTGGTGGCACTACTTGCTGCATAAGTCATTCTAATTTCTTTTTCTCCATTTATTGTTATAACCTGCTCACTTTTCTCCCTAGTCATGGTTCCAACGAAAAACGAAATGCTTCTCGTTGTGTAAAGCACATACACTGTACATTGTCCATAAAAGATAAGGTGGCTTTGAAGCCACTGTCAGTCACCATGAGCTTAGCTCACTCAGATAAGCTGTGGCTGGTAAATTTTTGCCTACATATGAGATAATGTCTGTGTGTTAAGTGTGCACTACATAAAAAAAATCCTGCAGCACACACTGCATGAGAAAAACTACAACAGTGTTTTTTTGACGTAAAACAGTGACTTTGCAGTGTACAGTGGACCCCCGCGAATTCGCAGCTTCAGTAATTCATGGATTTTTCCTTAGAACTAAATAATTGTTTGCGGAAATCCTCAAAAATTCGTGGAATTTTTTTTTGGCTTTTTTCGTGGCAATACGTTCATAATTTTTTACGTGTTTTAAAGTTAAATATTAAGAAAAATATAATTTAATAATTTTGTAACAAATATTAAAGTAGTATACCAAAGAAAACAGGGTTGCATGAATTACAGCATACCAAAGAAAATGGGCTTGCATGAATTACAATACATATAGGGGTAACATCAGTATTTTACACTCTAGCACTGGAGACACAGCAGTACAGTACAGTGGAACCCCGCCTAACAAACAAAATTCATTCCAGAAGCCTGCTCAAGTGCCATTACAGAATGAATTTACTTCCTTAAGAAATAATGTCACGTAGGTTAGTCTATTTCAGACCCCCAAAAATACACTTCCACAAGCACTTACAATATTATACTTACATAATTGTACGATTTCCGGGGTGTTCGTTAGGCGAGAGTCCACTGTATACGGTTTTATTACTTTTTTTTTTAACCCTTTCAGGGTCCGTGCCGTAGTTTTACGGCTTTGAGTTCAGGGTCCAAACAGTAGTTCTACGTCATGAGCTCAGCTCACTCAGATAAGCTGTGAGCGGTAAATCTGGGCCTAGATACGAGAGAATACATCTATGTGGTAAGTGTGCACCACATAAAACAAATCCTGCAGCACACAGTGCATAATGAGATAAAAAAAACTTAGACCGTAATTTTTTATTAAAACAGCGACTTTGCAGTGTTTTTTCGTATAATTTTTATAGTTGTATTTCATATTTCTTGGTCTCATTTGATAGAATAGAAGATATATTACAGTTATTGAGATGATTTTGATTGGTTTTAGTAAAGGAAATGGCTTGAAACTGAGCTCAAAGTAGCGGAAATGTTAAATGTTTGCCGATGTTCAAGAGTAAACAAATGACCTCACCCGTCTAATACGCGCCAGCTGGTGGGTCTGATATACGTTCACAAATGTGTGATATTATTTGTACAATTATTACAATATTGCATAAGAGAAAATCTTCCATTTTTTGGTTTGAATAAAAATTCATTATGTTCATAAAAAATCAAAATGGAATTCATTTGTAAAAACTGAAAATGTTAGTTTAGTGTCAGGAATGCCTGCATTGTTTATTCTGCACCCTATTTTGAAATTGGAATATTTTGAACTGAGTTAAATTGGCTAAATTACCAATTTCCGATCACTTTATTTTGTAGTTGAAACAGTTGAATGGGAAATTTCTTGTGCTCAATCGATAGAATAGAAGTAATACTAGTGAAATAGCTAAGAATTTGGTCGACTGCAATAATGTAATTGGCCTAAAATGGGAGTCAAAGTCGGCAAAATCGCCGATGCATAAATATTGCTGATGCATCAAAATTCGCGAGAGCATAATTTCGTCAATTTTCCATCAAATTTCATACTTTTTGTTATATTATCTTCAGAAAAAGATTCTCTACCATTTCATAAGAAAAAATATGAGATTTTTTTTTTTTAAATTCTTGGACACTGGTGCACCCTATGAAATTTGGCCTCTGGACCCTGAAAGGGTTAAGGGTGATGTATGAACCTGAGTTTAAAATTAAATTAAAGTGTTTTGGGGCATATTTAGGGTTTAAACAACAGTGGAACCTCGGTTTTCGTAGGATTCGGTTTTTGATGACTTTTTTCATTGAAATTTTGTTTTTCGTACATCCGCCCAGTTTTCGTAGAGTTGAAAATGGTCCGTACCAAACGCATCTGCATGACTCGGCCACTCAAGCGCCCACACAAAGCATCCCATGCGTTTGTGACTCAGTCTGCCTTTGTTTCTCACTGAGTGGGCATCACCCCGAGCATTCATCCAAAACATTTCATAATAATCCATTGTTTTTTGTGTGATTGTTTATTGAGTGCAACTGCTAAATAAGCTACCATGGGGCCAAAGAAAGTTCCGAGTGTCAGCCCTTTGATAAAGAAGGCGAGAAACATGATAGAATTCAAGAAAGAACTCGTAGCAATATATGAAAGTGACGTACGCATGGCCGATCTCGCCAGGATGTATGGAAGTCCGTATCAACGATCAGTTCCATCCTGGCAAAGAAAAAGGAAATCAAGGAAACTGATGTTGCGAAAGGGGTAAATGTGCTAACCAAACAGAGATTGCAAACAATCGAAGATGGTGAGAAGCTGTTGTTGGTGTGGATCAACGAAAAACAGTTAGCGGGAGATAGTGTTTTGAAGGCGATAATTTGCGAAAAGGCAAGGCAGTTGCATGCAGATCTCGCAAAGAAAATGCCTGAAACGAGTGTTGCTGTTAGTGAATTTAAGGCCAGCAGAGGCTGGTTCGGCAAATGATACCTGAAGTCCTCCCCTCCTCGCTGTCTTACATACGCCAACAAGAGTCTTCAATAAATGTAAAAGTGATGTTAAATTTTCGTTTATCCATTTCATTAGTCATTTACATTTACAGTGGACCCCGGATTGTGTCATTATTTCGTTCCAGAATGCTGTTCAAGTGCCGTTACCGAACGAATTTGTTCCCATGTAAATTAGATTAGTCCTTTTAGGCTCCCAAAAATACACTTACAAAAGCACTTTCAAAAATACACTTACATAATTGTTCGAGTTTGGAGCAGTACGTAATTCGGGGGCCCACTGTATTTCTCATAGTTTTCTGTATGTAAAACTATAGTTTTTCTCTATAAAATGTATTTTTTGTTAATATTTTTGGGTGTCTGGAACAGAATAATTGAATTTACATCATTTCTTATGGAAAATATTGCTTCAGTTTTCGTACGATTCGGTTTTCGTCAAACTTTTTAGAACAGAGATTAATCACGAAAACCGAGGTTCCACTGTATAAAAATATGCATATATAGGCATTTTTTTAACCGCGTCCAGAATTTGAGGTTTTTCCAAATTCGCGAATTTGGGGGACTACTGTATTTTCGTATAGTTTTTATGGTTGTATTCTCGTTTTTTATGGCCTCATTTGATAGAATGAAAGATACTACATAAATAGATATGATTTTGATTGGTTTCACAATGGAAAGTACAGTGGACCCCCGGTTTTCGTAATTAATCTGTTCCAGAGGGCACTACTAAAACCGAATATTACTAACTCCGAATCTATTTTCCCCATAAGAAATAATGGAAATTCAATTAATCCGTTTCAGACACCCAAAAGTATTAAAATAAAATATTTTTGTACATTAAATTACACAGAAAACAATGAGACGAAGAATAAAACAATAATAACCTGACACTTAACTTTATTGAAGAGTTGTTGATGTGTGGAAGATGGGAGGAGGGGAGAGGATGGAAGAGTTGCTATTGTTTGGAAGGGGAATCTCCATCCATAAAGACTTCAGGTACCAAGTCCTTTTCCTGGGTTACTTCCCTTCTTTGTTTTTTAATGCCACTAGGACCAGCTTGAGTCACTGGACCCCTGTTGCTCAAAAAAGTGTTCCAGAGAGTTCTGTTTCTGGCGAATGTTTGGAATTGTGCAGGCGACAGGGTGTGTGTTTGTGGACAGGACAAGATAGTCCTTCAAAATGACACTAATATAAACTCTATGGCTTATTATCCATCACAATTCATCTAATATGACATTATAAACAATATTAATAACATAGAAACATGACATATACTCTAGAATGAATAAAATGTCATTACAAATGTGAGGACTGGTGTTCGTGTTGTTTGTTGTTGGGTGTATAAGGGCCACTGAAAGATACGCCTGAAATAGTGATGGCCGCCAGACATGGCGGTGTTGTCAGTTGCCCTATATAACTCCAACAACATTGGAGGAGTTAAGTTTCGTGTCGTCATTTTTCTATAGATTAATGGCTTAACTTACTTGCTACATTGTTAATGCTACACTTTATCACTGGCTGGCACTATAGCCTTTATCAACTCCTGCTGTTTTAGTATCATAACATATTGTAGAATCACTGAATCACTTAAGGAGAAATTCTCCTTAGTGCCAGCCCTTTGGTAAAGGGCTGGCACTAGGAGCTTTCTTAGGGCCCATGGTGGCTTATTTAGCAGTTGCAAGCACTAAAAACAATGGAATAATGACAAAATGTATGGTATGAATGCATAGGTGACCGTCACTCGCTGATAAACAATGGCACACTGACTATGGATGGAGTGTTGGGCCGTGCGGGCCACGTGTGCGCATCCAGGATGAATTCCTAATTTCAAGCGGATCTACAAAAACCAAACCAATATTTTTACGAAAAAATCTTACTAATTCCGAATTTTACAAAATCCGACGCCTACAAAATCCGGGGGTCCACTGTACCTTGAAATTGAGCTAAAACGTGCGGAAATGTTCGATTTTTGGCGAAGTTCAAGAGTAAACAAATGTCACCGTCCAATACGTGTCCAACTGGCCGGTCTAATACGCACTCACAAACGGGTTGGCATTATTTATACGTACAATTATTGCAATAATGCAGTAGTCTGCATAACAGTAAATCTTCTATTTTTTGTGTGAACAAAAATTCAAAATGGAAAGCAAGTGTAATATAAAAGAGGCCTGGAGACGTGATTAATAAACAGAGAAAATGTTATTTTAGTGCCAGGAATGTCTGCACTGTTTATTCTGGATCCTATTTTGAAATTGGCATCTCTTGAAATTTGTGTGTAATTGGCCAAATTACCGAATTCTGGCCACTTTATTGGATAGTTAAAATAGGTAAATGGGCAGTTTCGTGTACTCAATTGACAGAATAGAAGGTACAGTATACTAGCGAAACAGCTATGAGTCTAGTAGACTGGAACAATGGAATGGGCCAAAAATAGGGCGTAAAGTGGGTGAAATCACCAATGTGTAAATATCGCTATTGGGTTCTGTGCATTCTACCCTAACCACTCTGTAATCAGGAAAAATCACTAATCCGGCACCATACAGGTCCCGATGATGCCGGATTAGTGATGGTCAACCTGTACTAGGGTACTGGGGAGGGGTGGGATTAAAATATATGAAATCAAATACAAAATCAGAGTTGACACAGTTACTTCTTGCTGATACTGTGCTCTGGAGAGATTCTGAAGAGAGGTTGCAAAAGTTAGTGGATGAGTTTGGGAGGGTGTGTAAAGGAAGTTGAAAATGAACGCAGATAAGAGTAAGCTGATGAGGGTATTAACCCTTTCACTGTCAGTCCCGTAATATTACGGTTTACAAGCCAGTGTCGGTCCCGTAATACTACGTCAAAATTCTAGCGACTTCCAATCTTGTGGAAGAAAGCTGGTAGGGCTACATACGAGAGAATGAGTCTTGAGAGGTCAGTGTGCGCAGTATAAAAAAAAATCCTGCAGCACGTAGTGCATAATGAGAAGAAAAAACTCTGTTTTTGGTTTAAAACAACGATTTTGTGGTGTATTTTCGTATGGTATTTATGGTTGTACTCTCATTTTCTTGGTCTCATTTGATAGAATGAAAGATATATTATAGAAATAGAGATGATTTTGAATGGTTTACGGACTAAAAGTACAGGTCCGTCATCACAAATCCGGCAATCAGACATCCGGTTTCATCACTTATTAGGCACTAATTTCGGCAAACATAATTTCAAATTTCCAGGGTCACCACACCAACCTACTGCTACTGTTTGGTGGCACTACTTGCTGCATAAGTCATTCCAGTTTCTTCTTCTTCATTTATTGTTATAACCTGCTTACTTTTAGCTCTAGCCATGGTTCCAACGAATTGCTTCTCGTTGTGTAAAGCACATACACAGTACATTGTCCATAAAAGATAAGGTGGCTTTGAAGCCACTGTCGGTTTCTATGAGCTCAGTCTCATGATGCAAGGGAATATGCTTTATTATTACGCTAATATCAACACTACGGCTTATTTAACTATATCACAATTCATCTAATATGACATAATAAACAATATAAATAACATAAAAACATGGTAAATACTCCAGAATGAATAATATTTGGCATAATACTGAGCAGTTCGACGGAGGTATGAAGAGGATATGGGATACAAGTACCATTCTCTTATCCCTGTCTTGGGGGCATATATTAGAGAAAATGGAGTGTAGCACAGGGCTGTGATATATACTTGTAATGCACCATAAAACTGAAACAAAAATGCTATTTTCTCTACATAGATTATCATACATAGCAGCATATGTGTAGAGTACCTAGGATAACCCAAAAAAGCCAAAGTGACTTATTTCTAGTACCTGGCTTGGGCTTGCCATATATGACTTTTGGTAAATATTTTTTTTTCTCAGTTCGTTGGGCTATCTTACTTAAACCTGGGCAATGTATGATGCAAACATGCTTCTTAATGTACACCAAAAATGAAAGAAATCAGACATTAAATAATGGAGTTCACTTCTCAGCCATTAGCCACCCATTAGCGGTATATTTTCGTATGGATTTTAAGGTTGTATTCTCGTTTTTTTTTCTCATTTGATAGAATGGAAGATATATTACAGAAATAGATATGATTTTGACGATTGGTTTCAAGACGAAAAGTACCTTGAAATTGAGCTCAAAGTAGCGGAAATGTTCAATTCCTTGGCGATGTTCAAGAGTAAACAAATGACAGTCACCGTCCAATACCTGTCCGACTGGCCAGTCCAATACGCAGTCACGAATGGGTTGACTTTATTTATACAATTATTACAATGCAGTAGTCTGCATAACAGTAAATCTTCAATTTTTTGTGTGAATAAAAATTCCAAATGGTAAGCAAGAGTATTATAAGAGGGGCCTGGACACATGACTAATGAACAGAGAAAATGTTATTTTAGTGCCAGGAATGTCTGCAGTGTTTATTCTGGACCCCATTTTGAAATTTGTGTGAAATTGGCCAAATTGCCAATTTCTGACCACTTTATTGGGTAGCTGAAATAGGTGAAAGGGCGGTTTCTTATACCCAGTCAACAGAATAGAAGTAAGTTTATTCAGGTATACATAAATACAGTTACATAGATTATCATGCATAGCAGCTTATGTATAGAGAACTTAGAATAACCCCAAAAAAGTCAAAGTGACTTATTTCCAGTACCTGGCTTGGGCTTGCCATATATGACATTTGGGGGCTTTAGGAAAGGTAGGGGGTGCGTAGACCAAGTGTTTACAGTGAAACATATAGGTGAACAATATTTAGATAAGGGTAAAGAGGTTACTAAAAGTATTTGTCAGAGGGCGGAAGAGGGGTTGTTGAGGTGGTTTTACCTAGAGTTTACTTGGAGAGAGTTCCAGGGGTCAACGCCCCCACGGCCCGGTCTGTGACCAGGCCTCATGGTGGATCAGAGCCTAGTGTTTGGTTATTTAGAGAGAATGGATCAAAGTACAATGACTTGGAGAGTCTAAGGCCTACTTTTACTGGGAAATAGTCTCCCTTTCTCCTACATACTTTAACCTGAGCCTCACTATCCTCATAAAAACTCTTCCCTGCTTTCAGTAACCTACCTCCTATTCGATACACCTGCAACATCTGCCACATTGCCGCCCTATTCACCCTATCATACGCCTTTTCCAAATCCATAAATGCCACAAAAACCTCTTTACCCTTATCTAAATACTGTTCACCTATATGTTTCACTGTAAACACTTGATCTACACACCTCCTACCTTTCCTAAAGCCCCCTTGTTCCTCTGCTATCCTGCTCTCCGTCTTACTCTTAATTCTTTCAATAATAACTCTACCATACACTTTACCAGGCATACTCAAGACTTATTCCCCTATAATTTTTGCACTCTCTTTTGTTCCCTTTGCCTTTATACAAAGGAACTATGCACGCTCTGCCAATCCCTTGGTACCTTACCCTCTTCCATATATTAAATAATAGCACCAACCACTCCAAAACTATATCCCCACCTGCACTAAACAGGTGGGGATGTACCAGGAAAATATTCTCTATCATTTCATAAGAATTTTTTTTTTTAATTCTTTGACACTGTGAGCAAGTTTGTGAGCAGGGCTATACCTTTGATATACCTTTGAAGAGTTTCAAGAGTTTCACTACTCTCAGAGCCCAGCCATGGGACAGGCTCATCTGGTGCTTGCCTGGTCAACCAGACTGTTGCTGTAGAGGCCCGCTGCCCCACATATCCATCACAGCCTGGTTGATCTGGCACCTGGTGAAGATACTTGTCCAGTTTCCTCTTGAAGGCTTCTACACTTGCTCCAGTCGTGTTTCTGATATCTTCTGGTAAGATGTTGAATAGTCTGGGACCCCGTATGTTGATACAGTGTTCCCTTATTATCCCCATCGCATCCCTGCTCCTCACTGGGTCTCGACAGTGAAAGCGTTAAACGAGTTAGGTAAGGAAAAATTGGATATCAGATTGGAGGGAGTATGGAAGAGGTAAAGTAAATGTGTTCAGATATTTGGCAGATGGGTACACGAAGATGTAAACCATAGAAATGATGAAGGGAAAAAGGTGGGTGGTGCAGTAAGGTATCTGTGGAGACATAGAAGCAAAGAAAATGTATGGGAGTGTAGTGGTGGTACCACTATTGTGTGTGAAGCCTTGGTTGTGAATGTAACAGAGGAAGAGGCTGGAGGCAGTGGAGATGCCATGTCTGAGGGCGATGTGTAACTTAAATAGTATGCATAGAATTCGTAGTGCAGTGATTAAGAGGAGGTGCAAAGTTACTAAAAGTATTATACAGAGGGCTAAGGATGGGTTGTTGAGGTGGTTTGGTCATTTAGAGATGATGGAGCAAATCTGTAGTGTACACCCTTGTATACCTCTCATGAGTTTCGAAAGTCTCACTACTCTTGGAGCCCGGCCATGGGCCAGGTTCATCTGGTGCTTGCCTGGTCAAATAGGCTGTTGCTGTTGGAGGCTCGCTGCCCCACATTCATCACAGCCTGGTTTTGGCACCTGATGAACGTACTTGTCCAGTTTCCTCTTGAAGGCTTCTACACATAGTCCAGCCGTGTTTCTGATATCTTTTGGTAAGTTGTTGAATAATCTGGGACCACAAATGTTGATAGTGTTCCTTATTGTCCCCACCGCACCCCTGCTCCTCACTGGGTTTATTTTGCAGTTCCTCCCATGGAGGGTAGGAGAAGTAGGGGTCATCCTAGGATAAGGAGGGAGGGAGGGTAAAGGAGGTTTTGTGTGCAAAGGGGGCTTGGACATACAGCAGACATGTGTCCGCATGTTAGATAGGATTGAGTGGAGACAGATGGTTTTTGGGACTTGATGAGCTGTTGGAGTGTGAGCAGGGTAATATTTTGTGAAGGGATTCAGCGAAACTGGTTAGCCGGACTTGAGTTCTGGAGGTGAGAAGTATAGTGCCTGCACTCTAAAGGAGGGGTTTGGGATATTTGCTCTTTAGAGGGACATCTAAACTGTTGTACCTGCATGCCTCTGGAAAAACAAGTGATAGTGTGAATGATAGTGAAAGTGTTTCTTTTTCAGATCACCCTGCCTTGGCGGGAGACGGCCAACGTTAAAAAAAAAAATTATGCAATGAGTAGTGGAGGCTTTATCTTCCATCTCTTAAGCATGAGACAAACTCCCAGTTATGTAGTAATATCTACCTGCAATTTACATATTCCTCTCAATCCCCATCCCCACCCCTGTGTTATCTTTAACCTGCCACCTTCCTCCTCTGATTCATCCTTCCTACTTAATTTTTTCTTTTTTTGCACTTTTTTGGGAGAATGGGTTTTCAAACAACCGAAACTACCTTACCATCATCTTTAAAAAAACTTTTTTTTTGTTTTTTACTTACTGATATATATTTCTGTGAATTAACATAAAAACCTAACCAAACAATTCTGAAGTTAACTACGTAATTTAGCTTAAATATCTTAAATGTGTAATGTTTAGGCTCATTTTCATGGAGTTATTACAATAGTGCATTTATACTCACTTTGAACCAAGTGAGAGAGTAATTGTGGTTGGGGATCTTAATGCTAAAGTGGGTAAAAATGTTGTGGAGGGAGTAGTAGGTAAATTTGGGGTGCCAGGGGTAAATGGGGAACCATTAATTGAGCTATGTGTAGAAAGAGATTTGGTAATAAGTAATAAATATTTTATGAAAAAGAGGATAAATAAATATACAAGGTATGATATAGGACATAAGGAAAGTAGTTTGTTGGATTATGTATTGGTGGATAAAAGGTTGATGGGTAGGCTTCAGGATGTATATGTTTATAGAGGGGCAACAGATATATCAGATCATTATTTGGTTGTAGCTACAGTTAGAGTAAAAGGTAGATGGGACAAAAAGAAAATGGCAACAGCAAGAGAGAGGTAAAAGTGTATAAACTAAGGGAGGAGGAAGTTAGGGCGAGATATAAGCAACTATTGGCAGAAAGGTGGGCTAGTGCAAGTATGAGTAGTGGGGGGGTTGAAGAGAGTTGGGATAGTTTTAAAAATGCAGTATTAGAATGTGGGGCAGAATTTTGTGGCTATAGGAGGGTGGGTGCAGGAGGAAAGAGGAGTGGTGGAATGAAGAAGTAAAGGGTGTGATAAAAGAGAAAAAGGTAGCTTATGAGAGGTTTTTACAAAACAGAAGTGTTAATAGAAGAGCATAGTATATGGAGAGTAAAAGAAAGGTGAAGAGAGTGGTGAGAGAGTGCAAAAGAAGAGCAGATGAAAGAATGGGAGAGGCTCTGTCAAGAAATTTTGATGAAAACAAGAAAAATTTTGGAGTGAGATAAACAACGTAAGAAAGCCTAGGGAACGAATGGATTTATCAGTTAAAAACAGAGTAGGGGAGTTAGTAGATGGGGAGCTGGAGGTATTGGGTAGATGGTGGGAATATTTTGAGGAACTTATGAAAAAAGGGAGGCGGTAATTTCATGTACTGGCCAGGGAGGTACAACATCGTTTAGGAGTGAAGAAGAGCAGGATGTGAGTGTGGGGGAGGTGCATGAGGCATTACGTAGAATGAAAGGGGGTAAAGCAGCTGGAACTGACAGGATCAAGACAGAAATGTTAAAAGCAGGGGGGGATATAGCACTGGAGTGGTTGTTATTTTTGTTTAATAAATGTATGAAGATGGAGAGAATATTTTGAGGAGTTGTTAAATGTTGATGAAGACAGGGAAGCTGTGATTTCGTGTGTAGGGCAAGGAGGAATAACATCTTGTAGGAGTGTGGAAGAGCCAGTTGTTGGTGTAGGGGAAGTTCGTGAGGCAGTGGGTAGAATGAAAGGGGGTAAGGCAGCTGGGATTGATGGGATAAAGATAGAAATGTTAAAAGCAGGTGGGGATATAGTTTTGGAGTGGTTGGTGCTATTATTTAATAAATGTATGGAAGAGGGTAAGGTACCTAGGGATTGGCAGAGAGCGTGTATTGTTCCTTTGTATAAAGGCAAAGGGGACAAAAGAGAGTGCAAAAATTATAAGGGAATAAGTCTGTTGAGTGTACCTGGTAAAGTGTATGGTAGAGTTATTATTGAAAGAATTAAGAGTAAGACAGAAAGCAGGATAGCAGATGAACAAGGGGCTTTAGGAAAGGTAGGGGTGTGTAGACCAAGTGTTTACAGTGAAACATATAGGTGAACAGTATTTGGATAAGGGTAAAGATGTTTTGTGGCATTTATGGATTTGGAAAAGGCATATGATAGGGTAGATAGGGGGGCAATGTGGCAGATGTTGCAGGTGTATGGAATAGGAGGAAGGTTACTGAAAGCAGTGAAGAGTTTTTATGAGGATAGTGAGGCTCAGGTTAGAGTGTGTAGGAGGGAAGGGGACTATTTCCCAGTAAAAGTGGGCCTTAGACAAGGATGTGTGATGTCACCTTGGTTGTTCAATATATTTATAGATAAGGTTGTAAGAGAAGTGAATGCGAGAGTCTTGGCAAGAGGTGTTGGGCTAAAAGATAAAGAAGCAAATACAAAGTGGGAGTTGTCACAGTTGCTTTTTGCTGATGACACTGTGCTTTTGGGAGATTCTGAAGAGAAGTTGCAGAGGTTGGTGGATGAATTTGGTAGGGTGTGTAAAAGAAGAAAATTGAAAGTGAATATAGGAAAGAGTAAGGTGATGAGGATAACAAAAAGAATAGGTGACGAAAGATTGGATATCAGATTGGAGGGAGAGAGTATGGAGGAGGTGAATGTATTCAGATATTTGGGAGTGGACATGTCGCGGATGGGTCTATGAAGGATGAGGTGAATCATAGAATTGATGAGGGAAAAGGGTGAGTGGAGCACTTCGGAGTCTGTGGAGACAAAGAACCTTGTCCATGGAAGTAAAAGGGGAATGTATGAGAGTATAGTTATACCAACGCTCTTATATGGGTGTGAAGCATGGGTGATGAATGTTGCAACGAGGAGAAGGCTGGAGGCAGTGGAGATGTCATGTCTGAGGTCAATGTGTGGTGTGAATATAATGCAGAGAATTCGGAGTTTGGAAATTAGGAGGAGGTGCGGGATTACCAAAACGATTGTCCAGAGAGCTGAGGAAGGGTTGTTGAGGTGGTTTGGACATGTAGAGAGAATGGAACGAGACAGAGTGACTTCGAGAGTGTATAAATCTGTAGTGGAGGGAAGGCGGGGTAGGGGTCGGCCTAGGAAAGGTTGGAGGGAGGGGGTAAAGGAAGTTTTGTGTGCGAGGGGCTTGGACTTCCAGCAAGCATGTGTGAGCGTATTTGATAGGAGTGAATGGAGGCATATGGTTTTTAATACTTGACGTGCTGTTGGAGTGTGAGCAAAGTAACATTTATGAAGGGATTCAGGGAAACCGGCAGGCCAGACTTGAGTTCTGAAGATGGGAAGTACAGTGCCGGCACTCTGAAGGAGGGGTGTTAATGTTGCAGTTTTCAAACTGTAGTGTAAAGCACCCCTCTGGCAAGACAGTGATGGAGTGAATGATGATGAAAGTTTTTCTTTTTCGGGCCACCCTGCCTTGGTGGGAATCGGCCGATGTGTTAATAAAAAATAAAAAAATGTATGAAAGAGGGGAAGGTACCTAGGGATTGGCAGAGAGCATGTATAGTTCCTTTATGTAAAGGGAAGGGGGATAAAAGAAAGTGTAAAAATTATAGGGGAACAAGTTTACTGAGTATACCAGGTAAAGTGTATGGCAGGGTTATTATTGAAAGAATTAGAGGTAAGACAGAGAGTAGGATTGCAGATGAGTAAGGAGGCTTAAGAGTGGGTAGGGGATGTGTAGATCAAGTGTTTACAGTGAAGCATATATGTGAACAGTATTTAGATAAAGGTAGAAGTTTTTATTGCATTTATGGATTTAGAAAAGGCATATGATAGAGTGGATAGGGGAGCAATGTGGCAAATGTTGCAAGTGTATGGAATAGGTAGTAAGTTACTGAAGGCTGTAAAGAGTTTTTATGAGGATAGTGAGGCTCAGGTTAGGGTGTGTCGGAGAGAGGGAGATTACTTCCCGGTAAAGGTAGGTCTTAGACAGGGATGTGTAATGTCACCATGGTTGTTTAATATATTTATAGATGGGGTTGTAAAAGAAGTAAATGCTAGGGTGTTGGGGAGAGGGGTGGGATTAAATTATGGAGAATTAAATGCAAAATGGGAGTTGACACAGTTACTTTTTGCTGATGATACTGTGCTTATAGGAGATTCTAAAGAAAAGTTGCAAAGGTTAGTGGACGAGTTTGGGAGTGTGTGTAAAGGTAGAAAGTTAAAAGTGAACATCGATAAGAGTAAGGTGATGAGGGTATCAAACGATTAAAATAAAGAAAAATTGGATATCACATTGGAGAGAGGGATTATGGAAGAAGGAAATGTTTTCAGATATTTGGGAGTAGACGTGTCAGCGGATGGGTTTATGAAGGATGAGGTTAACCATAGAATTGACGAAGGAAAAAAGGTGAGTGGTGCGTTGAGGTATCTGTGGAGACAAAAAACGTTATCCATGGAGGCAAAGAAGGGAATGTACGAAAGTATAGTGGTATCAACACTCTTATATGGGTGTGAAGCATGGGTTGCAAATGCTGCAGCGAGGAGGAGGCTGGAGGCAGTGGAGATGTCCTGTCTAAGGGCAATGTGTGGTGTAAATATTATGCAGAAAATTCGGAATGTGGAAATTAGGAGAAGGTGTGGAGTTACTAAAAGTATTTGTCAGAGGGCTGAAGAGGGGTTGTTGAGGTGGTTTGGTCATTTAGAGAGAATGGATCAAAGTAGAATGACTTGGAGAGCGTATAAATCTGTAGGGGAAGGAAGGCGGGGTAGGGGTCGTCCTAGAAAAGGTTGGAGGGAAGGGGGTAAAGGAGGTTTTGTGGGCGAGGGGCTTGGACTTCCAGCAAGCATGTGTGTGCGTGTTAGATAGGAGTGAATGGAGACGAATGGTTTTTGGGACATGACGATCTGTTGGAGTGTGAGCAGGGTAACATTTTGTGAAGGAATTCAGGGAAACCAGTTAATTGATTTAGTTGGACTTGAGTCCTGGAAATGGGAAGTACAATGCCTGCACTTTAAAGGAGGGGTCTAGGATAGTGACAGCTGGGAGGGACCATTCTCAGGTGTCATATCTGAGCTCCTCTGCAAAGACAGTGATTATGTATGAGTGTGGTGAAAGTGTTGAATGATGATGAAAGTATTTTCTTTTTGGAGATTTTCTTTCTTTTTGGGTCACCCTGCCTCGGTGGGAGACGGCCGACTTGTTGAAAAAAAAAAAATTATACTGCACCTCTTTGGTAAAACAATGCATGCCAAATATGTTCAGCGTTCAACTTTGTTTGCTGAAGTTCGGCTTACAAGACAATTTTTTTGAATCTCCTTAACCTTTTCCCACCATGATAGGGTGACCAAAGAAACCACATTAAACATCACATTCTCCCTAGCCATCTTTCGAGAAGTGCACATACGTATATTATCTTAAAAACTGCAGCTACACAAAAATTTACATGTTTGCTCAGTTGCCTTTTTAAATCATAAAAATTTATCTTTGCTTGCATCAGCTAATAGAACTAAAAGTAACATATAAATACCTTTTATTTCTCGGTCTACATGGAGACATGTTGGAATTTCTTTTCAACTTCTTCGGAGCGAATTCGGCTATATTTTCTTCTTCTTCTGACCGTCTCTTTGCAGTTTTCTAGAATGTAAAAATTTTCATGGGGTTAGCAATTATTGAACTCATGCAAACAAAAACTAATTTTTTTTAGCTTTTACAGCCCATAATGACAAATAAAACCAGCAAATTTGCTAACACCCATGAAAATCTTTACTACAGACATCAGGAATTTAAAAAAAGTATATATATTTTTAAAACTTTATTTTTTGTTACAGTACACAAGTACTGAGAGAGGGTGTTACCTTTCATAGTACAAAAATAAGACACACTGCCGTGACAAATTAAATGCAGACAAAGATATCAATAAGCACAACTGACATGAAACATTCACATTAATAAAGCACAATACAATAAAGAGTTTTAATAAGGGAAAACAAAATTACAAGATTGTGCTAATACCCAATAATTTCCTATTAAATTATCACATTTTTTTCATGAGGGCAAGCATTTGAGGAGTTGGATTAACAATTCCAGAATATGGCACAGAGGTAGCAGCACCAACTGCTATTTTACCTTTCCTTTTACCACGTCCCCTAGCCTTAAGGTTTGCCTTAGCTTTGTTTTCCTTCTCAACTGGAGATCCTTCCTTTTTCTCCATGTTTCCAATAGAAATTTTGGCCCTCTTCTTTGCAACTTCCCTATTTCTTAGTGGTTCCTCTATCTTTTCAGACTCTTCATTACTGACTGTATCACTCTCTTCACTTTTTCGCTTGCTTACCTTTCGGTCAGTACGAGCCTTGGACTTCTTCGAAGGAAGCACAGGGGTTGCAGACATGAACACCAATTTTCCATCATCTCTGTATCCTCGTGCTTTGAGTCCCTCCCGCAGAATGTTACGGCATTTTTCATAATCTGGCTTCTCATCAAATGCTAGACTAACCACATATTCCAGATACTCATTCAGACCTGTAAGAAAAAATTAAAAGACTTGTACAATTTTTCTCAGTGACCTCATTTCAGGATAAGGACCTTTAAATTAACATCTCAACATTGGTATCTAGCTTTACTCAATTCTTCCTTCACAGCAGCTAAAAACTTGTGATTTTTTCAAGTACAGTATAAGTCATGGTGAATATTTAACCCTTAAACTAGACACGATTAGTGTATTTATGTATAACAGGGAAACTGGTTAGCAGGACACAAGTCCTAGAGGTGAGAAAAACAGTTCCTGCATTCTGAAGGAGGGGGGATTTTACACTTGGAGAGGCAATCTTACTGTGAAGTCAGCACACTTTTGGAAAGACAGCAACTGTCTGAATGTTAATGAAAGTGTTTTCTTCTTGGATCACCTTGCCTTGGCAGAAGATGGCCAATGAGTTAAATACACTATGAATGTGAGTGAGTATGTGTACTAGCCTACACGCACTTGTATGTGGCTGCAGGGTTGAGTTCAACTCTTCACCCCACTTCTAAACCTGTCACTAGCCAGATTCATTTCCTCCTACTGTCATGGACCTTATCGCATCTGTTCTTAAAACTATGCATGGTGCCTGCCTCCACCACTTCAAGATCATTCCACTTTCTGATCACCCTGAGGCTCATCTGAATCTAACCTCTGTCTCCCCTAGTTTCCATTTCTCGTGTATCAGACAACCTGTCCCAGTCTACCCTAACAACTCCCATTAGTATTTTGTGTTATCACATCTCCCCTGATGCTTCTATGTTCCAATGTCGTCAGATTGAATTCCGTGACTGGAACAATACACACACAACCCGCACATATAAAAGGAAGGAGCTTACGACGACGTTTCGGCCCGACTTGGACCACTTAACTTAGGAACAAGCTTTTTTGCATATTTCTGCAGTTTCTTAACATGCATTCTCAGGGGTGAGTTTCACACTGGTGCTGCATACCCAAAGATGGGCCTGACACACACATGGTACACACTGCCCAAAAAAGCTCTTTGTCGAGATTCATGAAGACTACTCTTTCTCATCAATTTTATGTTAGGAAACCAGAATACATCTGATTCAGTCTCATCTGGAATATTATGCACAGAAACCACAAACAGTGCTCCCCCCCCCTTCCCGTGCATGTGTATGCTCAAGCACTCATGTGTGGTTGCAGTGGTCAAGTCTTACCTCCTGGCTCTGCTTCTCAAATTCACTCTCCTAGCCCCGTGCATCTTCATGCGTACTTACTCACCTATTTGTGGTTGCAGGAGTCGAGTCATAGCTCCTGGCCTTGACTTCACGAGTATCTACTAGATCCACTTATAGTACCTTATCTTAAAACCATGTATGGATCCTGCCACCACTACTTCACTCCAGTTTGTTCCACTTCCTGACAAATGAAGGCTGAGGAATGCTTCCTACCATTCCTATGACTCATGAGTTTTTAACTTCCAGTTGTGTCCCCTTGTTCCTGTGTCCCATCTTTGAAACATTCTGGCCCTGTTCACCTTGTCAATTACTCTCAGTATTTTATGTCATTATCATGTCCCCCCCATCCCTCCTGCCCTCCAGTGTCATCAGGTTGAGTTCCCTTAACCTCTCCTTATATGACATACCCCCTTAGCTCTGAGACTAGTATTGTTGTAAACTTTTGCACCTTCTCCAATTTCTTCACATATTTGACCAGACGTGGGTTCCATACTGGTGCTGCATACTCCAAAATGGGTCTGACACAAACGGTGTAAAGTGCCATTAATGACTCCATACTTAGATGATGAAACGCTATTCTTGAGTTCGCCAGGCTCCCATATGCTGCGACAGTTATTTGGTCGACGTGCGCCTCAGGAGATGTGCTCAGTATGTTGCTCACAACAAGATCCTTTCCTTGAGTGAAGTTTACAGCCTTTGACCCCCTAGTCTGTACTCTGTCTGCAGTCTTCTTTGTCCTTCCCCAAGCTTCATAACTTTGCACATGTTAGGATTAAACTCCAGGGACAAGGCAATCCAATTGAAGGGGTGAAGCATTGGAGGAAAAGAAGCAGCAGAAAAGTGGGAGAAAGCATTTATCAGGGAAAGAGGAGGAAGAGAAAAGGAGAGGAATAAGATGGAAAAAAAAGGAAGATATATGAATGTTGGTGAATGTGTTTTCTTCTTTGAGTCACTCTGTCTTGGTGAAAGACAGCCACTGAATTAAAAAATTTCTTAGGTAATATCAGTGTATGGACAAATAACTAAGAGAACCTATGTGTGATTGTGATTTTTAAGACCTCAACCAAAACAATACAATCTTTTACATTGTTCATCTTTAAAATGTGTTAAAATATTTCAATACCTACTGCATACAGTATAGTATATTAAAATAACATTATTTTTTTTATTTTTATTAACACATCAGCCAATTCCCACCAAGGCAGGGTGGCCCGAAAAAGAAAAACTTTCATCATTCACTCCATCACTGTCTTCCCAGAGGGGTGCTTTACACTACAGTTATAAAACTGCAACATTAACACACCTCCTTCAGAGTGCAGACACTGTACTTCCCATCTCCAGGACTCAAGTCCGGCCTGCCGGTTTCCCTGAATCCCTTCATAAATGTTACTTTGCTCACACTCCAACAGCACGTCAAGTATTAAAAACCATTTGTCTCCATCATTCACTCCTATCAAATACGCTCACGCATGCTTGCTGGAAATCCAAGCCCCTCGCACACAAAACCTCTTTTACCCCCTAGGAAAGATTGGAGGGAGGGGGTAAAAGAGGTTTCGTGTGCGAGGGGCTTGGATTTCCAGCAAGCATGCGTGAGCATATTTGATAGGAGTGAATGGAGACAAATGGTTTTTAATACTTGACGTGCTGTTGAGTGTGAGCAAATAACATTTATGAAGGGATTCAGGAACGCAGGCCAGACTGAGTCCTGAGATGGAAGTACAGTGTCTGCACTCTGAAGGAGGTGTGTTAATGTTGCAGTTTTATAACTGTAGTGTAAAGCACCCCTCTGGCAAGACAATGAAAATAAACAATAAAATAAAGTAGGTTTCTTGTTACCTGGTGGTTCAGTGTCAGGAAAACACAGTGATATGAAAGAGCTAACGTTCTCCATGAAACCTCGTTTCTTGGCAAAAACATCATTACAGTCCTGGAGATTGTCCTCCCAGGGCAGACGGGCACATAACCACTGAGTCATGTTGTAGCCGAGGATCTCCAGATCTCCTCGTCGTGAGTGAGCTAGGAGGGTATTTTATGTGCGTAAGTTATATTAGTTAAGTTACAGCACATTATCATCTACCGTAATTAATAATAACTAATGCCAGACAAAGATTACTGATATACTCAGAACTTTTTCAGCAACTGTCACATCAAATAAAATTGTGAATACTTTTGCATTTCCCAAAATATACCCTAACTTACCACCAATATGGGCATCCCTTGAAGTGAACTCAATAGTTCCATCATGGGCTTTCCTCTGATCATACTTGTACTCCTTGTGCTTCCCATCATTTGCATAGCGGCAAGCTAGGCCAAAGTCTACCAAGAACACCTGGTTTTCAGTACCAGGTTTATACCCAATCAACAAGTTCGATGCCTTTATGTCTGCATGGATGTATTCCTTGCTATGAATGTATTCCAACACATCCAACTGGAAATCAACAAAAATTGGTTATATAAATACTGCTTTAACTATCATATCTTAATTAAGAGAATTTTATATTATTCAAGCATTAGGGTTCTTTATAATGGACAGCATTAGCATAATTACAATGGTTTACTAATTTTTTTTTACTTCAATGGCCATCTCCTAAGAACATAAGAAAGGAGCACTACAGCAGGCCTACTGTCCCATCCTAGGCAGATCCAGGTCACACTCACTTAACCCTTTAACCCTTTGGGGGTCGACAGGCCTTCTCAGGAAAGTGTTCCTGGGGTCGAAAATTTTTTGGAAAAAAAAAAATTAATTTTTTCTTATGAAATGATAGAGAATCTTTTTCCGATCATAACGCCACCAAAATTATGAAATTTGATCGAAAACTAACGGAATTATGCTTTCGCGAAGTTAGCGGTAGCCATGACACTTACGCATCGACGATTTTGCCCACTTTGAGCCCTATTTTCGACAAATTCCAATGTTTCAGTCTCCTACAATTATAGCTATTTCGCTAGAACTCCATTTTGTCTATCGATTGAGTACAAGAAACCGCCTATTTACCAATTTCATCTACCCAAAATATTGGTCAGAAAATGGCAATTTTCCAATTTCACACAAATTTGAAACGATGCCAATTTCAAAATAGTGTCCAGAATAAACAAGGCAGACATTCCTGGCACTAAAATAACATGTTCTCTGTTCATTAGTCACGTCTCCAGGCCCCTGTTCCATTACTTTTGCTTTTCATTTTGAATTTTTATTCTCACAAAAAATAGAAGATTTACTGTTATGTATACAACTGCATCATTGTAAAAATGGTACAAATAATATCAGAGCACTTGTGCATGAATATAAGACTCGCCAGTTGATGTGTATTGGAGGCATAGTGTGATTTGTTTACTCTTGAACATCGTCAAAAATCGAACATTTTCGCTACTTTGAGCTCAATTTCAAGGTACTTGTCATTGTTATACCAATCAAAATCATCTCTATTTCTGTAATATATCATCCATTCTATCAAATGAGACCAAGAAAACGAGAATACATCAATATATACCATACGAAAATCGACTGCAAATTCGCTGTTTTAATCGAAAAAAACGGTCATAGTTTTTTTTCTCTCATTATGCAGTGTGTACTGCAGGATTTTTTTTATACTGCGCACACTGACCACACAGACCCATTCTTTCATATGTATGCCTACCAGACGTTTTCTGCTTAAATTGAGGCCGCTAGAATTTGGGCGTACTAGTACGGCACCGACCCCCAAAGGGTTAAGGGTCCAGAGGCCAAATCTCAAAGAGTGACAGCCAGGGTCCAAGAATTATTAAAAAAAAAAATTTTTTTTTTCTTACGAAATGGAAGAGAATCTTTTTCTGAAAGTAATAAAACAAAAAGTATAAAACTGATGGAAAATTAACGAGATTACACCCAAATTTTGCTGCGTCAGCGATATTTATGAATCAGAGATTTTGCAGACTTTCACTCATATTTTAGGCTTATTACATTATTACAGTTGACCAAATTCTTAGCTATTTCGCTAGTATTACTTCTATTTTATCAACTGAGCACATGAAATTGCCCAATCAACTATTTAAACTACCCAATAAAGTGATCGGAAATCGGTAATTTGGCCAATTTCACACAAAGTTCAAAATATTCCAATTTCAAAATAGGGTCCAGAATAAACAATACAGGCATTCCTGGCACCAAAATAATATTTTCTCTGTTTATTAGTTACATTTCCAGGCTTTACAAATGGATTCCACTTTGATTTTTATTCACATAATGAATTTTTATTCACACACAAAAATAGAAGATTTACTGTTATGCAATATTGTAATAATTGTATAAATAATATCAGCGCATTCGTGAATGCACATTAAACCCACCAACTGATGTGTATTGGACGTATGACTTTTTTGTTTACTCTTGAACATTGGCAAAAATCAAACATTTCCGCTACTTTGAGCTCAGTTTCAATCTATTTTAGTATTAAAACCAATCAAAATCATCTCTATTTCTGTAATATATCTTCCATTCTATCAAATGAGTCCAAGAAACCTTGAATTCAACCATAAAAACATAAGAAAATACACCTCAAAGTTACCATTTTAATAATAAAACACTGTTTTTTCTAATTGTGCACTGCGTGCTGCAGGATTTGTTTTATATGGTGCACACTTACCACATATATGCATTCTCTCATATCTAGGCCCAAATTTACTGCTCACAGCTTATCTGAGTTAGATGAGCTCATGGAGTAGAACTATGGCTTGGACCCTGGCTTCAAAGCCGTAGAACTACGGGACGGACCCTCAAAGGGTTAAGGAAGAAGCACTGCTGCAGGCCTACTGCCCCCCCCTCCCCCAGAGTCTAGGCACTACCCTTTCTACCTCCAAAACTCAGTCCAGCTAACCAGTTTCCCCTGAATCGCTTCATAAAAGTTACCTAGTTCACATTCCAACATCACATTAAGGAATATGTCACAATATCATGGGTGGAAAAACAAATAGCCTCCACTTAGAAGGAAAGTACAGGTCGGCCATCACAAATCCGGCATCATCGGGACCTGTGGGGTGCCAGATTTGTGACTTTGCCGGAATACCCAATTTACGCCCTATTTTTGGCCCATTCCATTGTTCCAGTCTACCAAACTCATAGCTACTTCACTAGTATTCCTTCTGTAGTGCTGTTTAAATTCAGCAAGGTTTATACAAGCGTTGCACTCAACATTCGCTTCAGCGCAACTCTTGCAAGATCTGTTCTTGTTTCTGGTTTCTTATACAAAATGGCTAGCTGGTTTCTTATACAAAATGGCTAGCTGGTTTCTTATACAAAATGGCTAGCTGGTTTCTTATACAAAATGGCTAGCTGGTTTCTTATACAAAATGGCTAGCTGGTTTCTTATACAAAATGGCTAGCTGGTTTATTATGCGTTAAAACCCATCGACTACACAATGGTCTTTAAGGACCTCAATAAAATAAGTCACTTTGTCTAACTTTTTTGGATTATCCTAGGTTCTCTACACATGCTGCTATGTATGATAATCTATGTAACTTTATTTGTGTATACATGAATAAACTTTTATAGTAGTAGGTTGGTAGACAGCAACCACCCAGGGAGGTACTATCGTCATGCCGAGTGTGTGTGAAATGAAAGCCTGTATTTGTTTTACATGATGGTAAGATTGCTGGTGTCTTTTTTTTTGTTTCATATACATGCAAGATTTCAGGTACGTCTTGCTACTTCTACTTACACTTAGGTCACACTACACATTAATGTACAAGCATATATATGCACACACCCCTCTGGGTTTTCTTCTGTCCTGTCTAAGGGTAACGTGTGGTGTAAATATTATGCAGAAAATTCAGGGTGTGGAAATTAGGAGGTGGTGTGGAGTTACTAAAAGTATTTGTAAGAGGGTTGAAGAGGGGTTGTTGAGGTGGTTTGGTCATTTAGAGAGAATGGATCAAAGTAGAATAACTTGGAGAGCGTATAAATCTGTAGGGAAAGGAAGGCGGGGTAGGGGTCGTCCTCAAAAAGGTTGGAGGGGGTAAAGGAGGTTTTGTGGGCGAGGGGCTTGGACTTCCAGCAAGCATGTGAGAGTATGTTAGATAGGAATGAATGGAGATGAATAATTTTTGGGACCTGACGAGCTGTTGGAGTGTGAGCAGGGTAATATTTTGTGAAGGGATTCAGGAAAACCAGTTAATTGATTTAGTTGGACTTGAATCTTTTAAATGGGAAGTACAATGCCTGCACTTTAAAGGGGAGTGTCTGTTATAGTGACAGTTGGGAGGGACTTATTCTCAGCTGTCGTATCTGAGCGCCTATGCAAAGACAGTGATTATGTATGAGTGAGGTGAAAGTGTTGAATGATGTTGAATTTCTTTTTGGGGATTTTCTTTCTTTTTGGGTCACCCTGCCTCGGTGGGAGACGGCCGACTTGTTGAAAAAAAAAAATTAATTAACTTGCTTATTTCTATTCTGTTGACTGAGTACAAGAAACCACCCATTCACCTGTTTCAACTACCCAATAAAGTGGTCAGAAATTGGCAAATTGGCCAATTTCACACAAATTTCTAAAGTTGACAATTTCAAAATAGGGTCCAGAATAAACAATGCAGACACTCCTGGCACAAATACTCTTTCCTCCAGGCCCCTCATATATTACTCTTGCTTTCCATTTTGAATTTTTATTCACACAAAAAATACAGTGGAACCTCGGTTTTCGTTTTTAATTCATTCCTGTCTGACGAAAACCAAATTCGACGAAAACTAAAGCAACATTCCCCATAAATAATGTAAATCCAATTAATCCGTTCCAGACACCCAAAAATATTAACAAAAAATACATTTTATAGAGAATAACTATAGTTTTACATACAGAAAAAGAGAAATAAATATAAAACACTAATTGTAATGGATAAATGAATACTGAAATCAGTTTTACCTTTATTAAAGACTCTTGTTGACGTATGGAAGACGGCGAGGAGGGGAGTTTATTGTTTGAAAGGGGAATCCCCTTCCATAAGGGCTTCAGGTATCAAGTCCCTATCCGGGGTTACTTCCCTTCTTTGTCTTTTACTGGCACTAGGACCAGCTTGAGTCACTGTACCCTTGTACTCTGTCCACAGAGGTCTGTTTTTGGTGTCTCTAAAATTTGCCTAAAATGGGACACAGCACTGTCATTGAACATGTTGCAGACACGGCTTGCAACAGCTTTGTTAGGGTGATATTTCTCCACAAAACTTTGCACCTCACTCCACTTTGCACAAATGTCCTTAATCACTGAAGAAGGCACATTCTCCCCTCTCTCTTCCTCCCCCTTTGAAGCAATTTCCTCAGCTGCAATCTGTTGCTGTTCCAGTTGGTGTTGCAGCTCTTCCCTGTGGTCATCCACCAACTCTTCCACATCCTGGCCACTCACATCCAACACTATGGAACCAGCCTCTGCTGGCCTAAAATTCACAAACAGCAGCACTCGTTCCAGGCATATTCTTTACGAGATCTGCATGCAACTGTCTTGCCTTTTCGCAAATTATCGCCTCCACAACACTATCTCCTGCTAACTGTTTTTCGTCGATCCACACCAACAACTTCTCAACATCTTCGATTGTTTGCTATCTCTGTTTTGTTAGCACACTTACCCCTTTCGCAACATCAGATTCCTTGATTTCTGTTTTCTTCACCAGGATGGAACTGATCGTTGATGAGGACTTCCTGTACATCCTAGCGAGATCGACCACACATACGCCACTTTTGTACTTTTCTTCAAGTTCTTTCTTGAATTCTATCATGTTTCTCACCTTCTTTATCATTGGGCTGGCACTCGGAACTTTCTTTGGCTCCACAGTAGCTTATTTAGCAGTTGCACTCAATAAACAAGCACAAAAAACAATCGATTATTACGAAATATTTTGTAAGAAAGCGCAAGGAAATGGTCACTCGACAAGAAAAAGCCAGACTGACTCAGAATGCGTGCATGGGCAGGAGGACACGTTCGGTACAGAGGACGAAAACCAAGATGACAAATGAAAACTGGGACAATATTTTGACAAAAGAAGTCGTCGAAAACCAAGGTTCCACTGTAGATTTACTGGTATGCAGACTACTGCATTATTGTAATAATTGTATAAATAATGTCAATAATGTAAATATTATGCAGAAAATTCAGAATGTGGAAATTAGGAGAAGGTGTGGAGTTCCTAGAAAAGGTTGGAGGGAGGGGGTAAAGGAGGTTTTGTGGGCGAGGGGCTTGGACTTCCAGCAAGCATGTGTGAGCGTGTTAGATAGGAGTGAATGGAGACGAATGGTTTTTGGGACATGACGATCTGTTGGAGTGTGAGCAGGGTAACATTTTGTGAAGGGATTCAGGGAAACCAGTTAATTGATTTAGTTGGACTTGAGTCCTGGAAATGGGAAGTACAATGCCTGCACTTTAAAGGAGGGGTCTGGGATAGTGACAGCTGGGAGGGACTATTCTCAGCTGTCGTATCTGAGCGCCTCTGCAAAGACAGTGATTATGTATGAGTGTGGTGAAAGTGTTGAATGATGAAAGTATTTTCTTTTTGGGGATTTTCTTTCTTTTTGGCTCACCCTGCCTCGGTGGGAGACGGCCGACTTGTTAAAAAAAAAAAAATGTCAACCAATTCGTGGCTGCGTATGAGACTGACAAATGGACACGTATTGGACAGTGACATCATTTGTTTACTCTTGAACATGGCAAAAATTGAACATTTCCACTGCTTTGAGCTCAACCTCAAGGTACAGTGGACCCCCGGCTAACGAAAGGTTTAGATAACGAAAAAATCGCTTAACGAAAGTTTTTTTCGCTCTCGGATAGCGAAAAAAGCTCAGATAGCGAAACGTATTAGACCTCTCTGCCTGCTCCGTGCCTGCGCAGGACGCCTGCCAGTGAAGCGTTGTTTACCATTGAGAGAAGATTACCTAGCATGCTCTTTCAAACATTCACAATAGATTTGGTGTCTTTTTTGGTGGTACAGTGGTCCCCCGAGTTTCGTAAAAACTTCACTCAAGAAGCCTGCTCAAGCGCCATTACCGAACGAATTTACTCCCTTAAGGAAAAATGTCACGTAGGTTATTCTATTTCAGACCCCCAAAAATACACTTCCACAAGCACTTTCAATATTATACTTACATAATTGTACGATTTCCGGGGTGTATGAAACTCGGGGGACCACTGTATACTATAGTGATTGTCACTGTGAAATAAGTCACCATGGGTCCAAAGTGGCACCCCTATGGTAAAGAGTGAGGAACACCATCGAACTGAAGAAGGAGATTGTTGAAAAATATGAGAGTGGAGTACGTCTGAGTGATCTTGTTAGGATGTACAAGAAAAGTGCATCTACTATTGGCACTATCCTGGCAGAGAGAAATGAGATCAAGGAAGCTAATGTTGCAAAAGGGGTTGATATGTTAACGAAACAAAGATCGAAAACAGTGGATGAGGTTGAGAAGTTACTGATGGTGTGGATCAATGAAAAACAGATAGCGGGCGATAGTATTTCCATGGCGATAATTTGTGAAAAGGCAAGGAAGTTGCACGCAGATCTTGTCAAGACAATGCCTGCAACCAGTGGTGAGGCGAGTGATTTTAAAGCCAGCAAAGGCTGGTTTGACAGGTTTAAGAAACGTAGTGGCATACACAGTGTTGTGAGGCATGGTGAGGCAGCCAGGTCAGACAAACGTGCAGCTGAAAAATTTGTGCAGGAATTCCAGGGGTTCGTAGACACTGAAAAATTTGAACCCCAACAAGTGTTTAATTGTGATGAAACAGACCTGTTTTGGAAGAAAATGCCCAACAAGACCTTCATTACTCAGGAGGAAAAGGCACAGCCAGGACACAAGCCTATGAAAGACAGGCTAACTCTCATGATGTGTGCCAATCCCAGCTGAGGTTATTGCTTCACAGGAGGAGGGAGAGAGAGAAGGAGGTGCTTTCTTCAGTGCTTAAGGAGATGTGTACAAAGTGGAATGAGTTGCAGACATTTGTTGAAAAACACCCCCCTGAGCAAGCTGAAATGAGCCTTCTGTGCAACCACTTCAGTGATACAGCCATGTTGTACTTCAGGAAAGTATTAAAGAGTCGCCAGAAACAGAGGACTGTGGACAGTTACTTCACCAGGCAGGGGTCTAGTGACTCTCAAGCTGGTCCTAGTGGCATAAAAAGACCAAGAAGGGAAGTAACCCCAGAGAGGGCTTTGACACCTTAAGTCCTTTTGGAGGGGGATTCCCCTTCCAACCACTAAATCCCTGCCCCTGTCATCCTCCCTATCTTCCAGATGCCTGCAAGTCTTTTCAATAAAGGTAAGTAAATGTTATTTATATTATATTTTGTGTGAATATTTTTTTGTGCAACGGATTAATTGTATTTACATTATTTCTTATGGGAAATAAGGGTTTGGATTACGAAAGGTTCGGGTTGAGACGGATTAATTTTGTTAACCGGGGGTCCACTGTACTTTTTTTGTGAAACCAATCAAAATCATATCTATTTGCGTAATATATCTTCCATTCTATCAAATGAGACCAAAAAAACGAGAATATTACCATAAAAACCATACAAAAATATACCGCTAAGGAGCGGTAAATGGCTGAGAAGTGAAATCCGTTATTTATTGTCCGATTTCTTTCATTTTTGGTGTACGTTAAGAAGCATCTTTCCATCATACTCTGCCCAAGATTTAATAAGATAGCCCAACAAACTGAGAAAAAAATATTTACCAAAAATCATATATGGCAAGCCCAAGCCAGGTACTGGAAATAAGTCACTGACTTTTTTGGGTAATCCTAGGTTCTCTACACATAAGCTGCTATGTATGATAATTTATGTAAAGAAACTAGCTTTTTTGTTTCAGTTTTATGGTGCTTTACAAGTGTATATCACAGTTAGCCCTGTGCTACACTCCGTTTTCTCTAATATAAGCCCCCAAGACAGGGATAGCAGAATGGTATACGTACTTGTATCCCATATCTTCATACCTCCATCGAACCGCTTGGTATTATGCCAAATACTATTCATTCTGGAGTATTTACCATGTTTTTATGTTATTTATATTGTTTATGTCATATTAGATCAATTGTGATAGGTAAATAAGCTGTAGTGTTGATATTAGCGTAATAATAAAGCATATTCCCTTGCATCACAAGACTGAGCTCATGGCAACCGACAGTGGTTTCAAAGCCACCTTAACTTTTATGGACAATGTACTGTTTATGTGCTTTACACAACGAGAAGCATTTCTTTTATTCGTTGGAACTATGGCTAGGGCTAAAAGCAGGTTATAACAATAACCTGCCAACACAACAGGTCCATTTTGTAAGATGCCTACGTGCATTTTTTTTTTATTAACACATCGGCCGATTACCACCAAGGCAGGGTGGCCCGAAAAAGAAAAACTTTCATCATCATTCACTCCATCAGTCTTGCCAGAGGGGTGCTTTACACTACAGTTATAAAACTGCAACTTTAACACCCCTCCTTCAGAGTGCAGACACTGTACTTCCCATCTCCAGGACTCAAGTCCGGGCTGCCGGTTTCCCTGAATTCCTTCATAAATGTTACTTTGCTCACACTCCAACAGCACGTCAAGTATTAAAAACCATTTGTCTCCATTCACTCCTAACAAATTCGCTCACGCATGCTTGCTGGAAGTCCAAGCCCCTTGCACACAAAAACTCCTTTACCCCCTCCCTCCAACCTTTCCTAGGTCGACCCCTACCCCGCCTTCCCTCCACTACAGATTTATACACTCTCGAAGTCATTCTGTCTCATTCCATTCTCTCTACATGTCCGAACCACCTCAACCCCTCCTCAGCCCTATGAATAATAGTTTTGGTAATCCCACACCTCCTCCTAATTTCCAAACTCCGAATTCTCTGCATTATATTCACACCACACATTGATCTTGACATGACATCTCCACTGCCTCCAGCCTTCTCCTCGTTGCAACATTCATCACCCATGCTTCACACCCATATAAGAGTGTTGGTATAACTATACAGTGGACCCCCGCAATTCGAACGGCTCGGCAATGGAACAAATCGTCATTAGAACAAGAAAATCGATATCGCCATGCGAACAAGTGAGTCCGTGACCTGATCGCCTAGGCACTTGGGTGCCTCACCACGCAGGCGTGGAGAGCCAGTCCCGCGTTGTTTACACTCAAGAGAACAATACCCTGCACGGTCATACAGACATTTCACACTTAATTATAATTGTTTGGAGTTTGTTCATTAAGTGCGACTGTGAAATAACCTACCATGGGTCCCAAGAAAGTTCCTAGTGGTACCCCTGGGATGAAGAAAGTGAGAAACACCGTAGACACAAAGAAGGTAATACTAATACAAAAATACAAGAGTGGTGTGCGAATGTGTGAGCTTGCCAGGATATATAGCAAAAACAGGTAAACTATTGCTTCTATCCTGCTTAAGAAGGAACAAATTAAGGAAGCTGATGTTGCAAAAGGTGTTACTGTGCGAGCCAAAAATAGACCACAAATAATCGAAGAGATTGAGAAGTTGTTGCTGGTGTGGATCAAGGATAAAGAGTTGGCGGGTAATAGTGTGTCGGAGTCAATCATTTGTGAAAAGGCAAGGAAGTTGCATGCCGATCTTGCAAAGAAAATGCCTGCAACCAGTGGTGAAGTGAGCGAATTTAAAGCCAGCAAAGGCTGGTTTGAGAGATTTAAAAATCGTAGTGGCATACATAATGTGGTAAGGCATGGCGAGGCTGCCAGCTCAGACAAACATGCAGCTGAAAAATTCATAAACGAGTTTCAGGACTACATAAAGACTGAAAAATTGAAACCTGAACAAGTGTTCAATTGTGACAAAACATCCCTGTTTTGGAAGAAAATGCCCAACAGGACCTACATTACTCAAGAGGAAAAGGCACTGCCAGGACACAAGCCTATGAAAGACAGGCTAACTCTCATGATGTGTAGTAATGCTACTGGGGATTTTAAACTGAAGCCTTTACTAGTGTATCACTCAGAAAATCCCAGTGTGTTCAAGAAACTCAATGTCATCAAAAATAGATTGTGTGCCTTGTGGAGATCTAGTCAGAATGCATGGGTCACAAAGCAACTTTTCAGTGAGTGGATCCATGAAGTGTTTGGCCCCAGTGAGAAAAAATACCTACAAGAAAAGGGTTTGGACAAAAAGTGCCTCCTGTGAGAGAAAAGTCCATAGATAGGAGTGATGAAAGTGTGAAGGTATGTAGAGTGATGGTTGAGTGGTAGTTTGCTTGTTGAGGTGGGGTGAGTGTCTCGCTGCTGCTATACCCCCCCTTTTCCACCCGGTGAGAGGTGTAATGCTAGGCTCCGGCTGCCGGTTGAAATCACTTGACTGACCACGCTCGATCTCACTAAGTACTTCACGGCTGCTCGTATCTTCATTATTTTATGTGTAAGAGCTTCACTCTTTAATTATTTTGGAGCTTCACTCATGTTTAAAAACATTCACTTCTGCTATGTCCTGCCTTGGTTTTTGGTAGAGTTAATTATTACAGTTTCGCCATTTCTTTTAAAGGCCTTATGCCTACTACAGTAGGCCCTCATTTAGCACGGTAGTTACGTTCCTGAAAACGTCGTGTTAGCTAAAATCGTGTTAGATAATTAAAAGAACTTATGGGAAAAATAGGGTTACGTTCCTGAGAGTCCCCAAAAAGCCAAACAAGTTTTTTTTAGACCAACAGATCTGACAAATATAAAAGAGAATATGTAATTGTAGTTCATTATCGTGATGTATTATGTTGTTTTTACTGCTTAAGACTACAAATGTAACAGAAATAATAGTATTTACCTTAAATTGTGGGTGTTGATGTTTGTGGATGATTGTGAAGAGAGTGGAGAGTTATGCTGTGGCCCTACTAGGCTGAGGTGGATAGTAGAGATTCTGGAACTGAAGTCGATGGTTGTACTGAGTGTCTCTAACTTTAATAAAGTCATTCAGTAAGTCAGTCAAGTCATTCAGTAAGTCAGTCCATTCAGCAAGTCAGTTAAGTCATTCAGTATCATTCAGTAAGTCAGTCAGTCAAGACATTCAGTAAGTCAGTCAAGACATTCAGTAAGTCAGTCAAGACATTCAGTAAGTCAGTCAAGACATTCAGTAAGTCAGTCAAGACATTCAGTAAGTCAGTCAAGACATTCAGTAAGTCAGTCAAGACATTCAGTAAGTCAGTCAAGACATTAAGTCAGTCAAGACATTCAGTAAGTCAGTCAAGACATTCAGTAAGTCAGTCAAGACATTCGGTAAGTCAGTCAAGACATTCGGTAAGTCAGTCAAGACATTCAGTAAGTCAGTCAAGACATTCAGTAAGTCAGTCAAGACATTCAGTAAGTCAGTCAAGACATTCAGTAAGTCAATCAAGACATTCAGTAAGTCAGTCAAGACATTCAGTAAGTCAGTCAAGACATTCAGTAAGTCAGTCAAGACATTCAGTAAGTCAGTCAAGACATTCAGTAAGTCAGTCAAGACATTCAGTAAGTCAGTCAAGACATTCAGTAAGTCAGTCAGTCAAGACATTCAGTAAGTCAGTCAGTCAAGTCATTCAGTAAGTCAGTCAGTCAAGTCATTCAGTAAGTCAGTCAGTCAAGTCATTTGTACTTATGCGACTTTCATTTCTTGGGGGGACTTTTACCTCATAATTTCTACTTCTATTCCTTGACTAGCAGTCTTGGTATGGGGGAGTGTGAGGGAAAAGTCCATAGATAGGAGTGATGAAAGTGTGAAGGTATGTAGAGTGATGGTTGAGTGGTAGTTTGCTTGTTGAGGTGGGGTGAGTGTCTCGCTGCTGCTATACCCCCCCTTTTCCACCCGGTGAGAGGTGTAATGCTAGGCTCCGGCTGCCGGTTGAAATCACTTGACTGACCACGCTCGATCTCACTGTAAGTACTTCACGGCTGCTCGTATCTTCATTATTTTATGTGTAAGAGCTTCACTCTTTAATTATTTTGGAGCTTCACTCATGTTTAAAAACATTCACTTCTGCTATGTCCTGCCTTGGTTTTTGGTAGAGTTAATTATTACAGTTTCGCCATTTCTTTTAAAGGCCTTATGCCTACTATGTAAATTAATGCTAGAGTGGTGAGTAATTATTGTGGTTTCATTCACAGTCCTCTGTGTCCGCTCAGATCATCGGATTCAAGACTGAGTGGGGGGCCGGCGTACTCAATTGAGAAACAGAGTTACTCCACCATTTCTGCACTTCACCAGTAGTACCTCAGTACACACTAAGAAACATCAGGCAACTGGACGTCACTAAGGGACAACTTTCAACTGAGTCCCTGACATCATTTGTGACATTGTAACAGTTTGGAAGACTGTTGGATTTGTGGAAAATCTCGAGGCAACAACAACAACAACACCACGGAGACATCAGTGATTCATTGCTTCGGTGTCAATTATTATTATATTATTATAATCAAATAGAAGCGCTAAACCACAGGGGTTATACAGCGCTGCAGGTTATTGTAGGATGCAGGGAGAGTGGGTTGTAAGAGGGAGATGGACGATTAGTAGGGTATGGAGTGCAAGATGACGGTGGATAGTGCAGGGGAGGAGGGTAGCAAGAGATCGAGGTAGAAGGGACTGAGGGAGGTGCTAGAGGTATAATCTTCAGAGTTTGTGTAGTAAGTCAGTTTCTGTCAAAAAGTCAATGAGAGAGTCAGGATTAAAGGAGGGCCATCTGCAAGAAGGGAAGGTAAAGAAAGGGCCGCAGAGCGAAGACGTGGTTGGAGGTAAATTCTGCGTGCTCGTTGATAAGTGGGCAGTCCAACAGGATATGTCGAACAGACACTGGAACCTGGCAATGCTCACAGAGAGGGGCAGGGAGCCTCTCCATGAGATACCCGTGAGTAAGACGAGTGTGGCCGATGCGAAGACGGGAGAGTGTAGTTTCCCAACCTCGACATTGGTGACAAGAAGAAGGCCAGAAACCTATAACTGGTTTAATTGAATGAAGTTTGTTATTCAGCAGGTCAGACCAGCGTTGTTGCCAACGCGTGCGAAGGTGGGTAGCAATGACCGCAAAATAGTCCGTGAAAGGAACACCTCTATATGAAACTGGTAGGTCATGTACTGCTGACCGCGCAGCAGTGTCTGCCTGTTCATTGCCCTGTACGTCAACATGACCAGGGACCCAACAAAGACAATATCTTTATGCTTGCTAAAGATACGGCGTAACCAAAGGTGGATACGAAGAACTAGGGGTGAGGTGTATCAATTTTACGGATAGCCTGTAAAGCACTAAGGGAGTCTGAAACGACCACAAATGGTGATACAGGCATAGATGCAATACGGATAAGTGCCACAAGAATGGCATACAATTCAGCCGTAAATATGCTAGCCGAGGGTAATAGATGCCCTCGTACGACGCTGTCCGGAAACACTGCTGCGAATCCGACGCCGTCAGATGACTTTGAACCATCGGTGTATACTGCGATGGCATGGGAATGAGAACGGAAATGGTCTAGAAAGAAAGAGCGAGAAGCCGCCGTAGGCAGTTGGGCTTCGCGCAAGGTAGAGAATAGAACAGACACGGACAGCAGGAACTTCCCAAGGGGGTAGAGGAAAGGGTGAAGCCACATGAACATATAAAGGCGGAAGCTGAAGGGAAGACAAGAGTGAATGCAGACGAAGAGAAAAGGAACGAAGTAAACAGGGGCGACGAACAAATAACGAGCGTCTACTAACATCTGTGACAATCCTATACATGGAAGGATTGCGGAAGTCATGAGAGCGAACATAATAGCGAATGCAATGTGCATCACGACGATCGGACAAGGATGGAATGTTCGCTTCTACATAGAGGCTCTCAACCGGGGAAGAACGAAAAGCACCAAGGCATAAGCGTAATCCCTGGTGATGGATGGGATTAAGGCTGGAAAGAGTGGCAGGAGAGGCTGCCAAATATATCTGGTCACCATAATCGAGTTTCGATAGAATTAGGGCCGAATGTAGGCGAAGGAGAGTTCTACGATCAGCCCCCCATGAAAGATGTGCGAGGGTTTTAAGGAGGTTCAGCCGGCTATGACAAGTTGCCTTCAGAGAGGTAATGTGAGGTTTCCAGGACAATCTGCGGTCAAACAGGAGGCCGAGAAACCTGACTATCACGTTCAGGGATACGTGAGCCGTATAGGTACAATGGATGATCAGAGACCACTGAACGTCTAGTGAACGTAATTTGATGAGTTTTGCCACTAGAAAATTTAAACCCGTGAGTGGTGGCCCAATCAGAAACCCAATTGATGGCATGCTGGAGGGAAACTGCAATGAGGTGACAGTCAGCACCTGCACAAGCTATAGCAAAGTCATCCACATAGAGCGATGACCAAATATTGGTTGGGAGAACAGATGCCAGATTATTTATAGCAAGCAGAAAAAGTGTTGTGCTCAGAACACATCCCTGGGGAACACCTTCAGCTTGGACAAATTCCGGGGAGAGTTCATTACTAACCCGGACCCGGAAATGTCTGTCAGTTAAGAAAGCCTTAAGAAAGAATGGTAGGTTGCCTCGGAGGCCTAAGGAGTGGGCCTGGGCCAAGATATTATATCTCCAAGTTGTATCATAAGCCTTCTCAAGGTCGAAAAAGATAGCGATAACCGAATGGTTATTCGCAAAGGCATTACGAATATACGTATCCAAGCGCAGCAAGGGGTCAATGGCAGAACGGCCCTTGCGGAAACCATACTGACTAGGGGAGAGACTATTGTGAGTCTCTAAATACCACATCAAACGTCTATTAACTAGACGTTCCATCACCTTGCAAACTGCACTGGTAAGAGCGATGGGACGGTAGTGAGAGGATCACGTCCCGTAGCACCTGGTTTTCGAAAAGGGAGAACAATAGCAGACGTCCACAGCTGGGGAATAACTCCTTGCGACCATATAAGATTAAAGAGTCGTAAGAGGACAGTAAGAGCAGACTGATGTAAATGCTGTAGCATACGAATATGTATGCCGTCTGGCCCAGCTGCCGATGATCGGCAAGCAGAGAGTGTTGCCTCCAGTTCTTGAAGGGTAAAAGGCACATTATAGGATTCTTCTCTAAGAGAGAAAAAATCTAAGGGTTTTAACTCGCTGGCAGACTTAGAGAAAGGAACGAGGGGCATAGATGGAGCCCCTGAGAAATGCGGACGAGATGATTACCAATTTCAGTGGCAACGGCAAGAGGGTGTCTATATCGACACCAGCAACCTGAAAACAGGAGCCGGGTCGGGGAGAATTTACCACTTAATCTTCCGCACTTTCTTCCAGACTGCACTCATCGAGGAAGCCGAAGTGACAGTAGAAACGTAATCTCGCCAGCAAGTGCGTTTAGCATCACGTATGACACGACGAGCAATAGCTCTCTTCTGCTTGAAATCAAGGAGTCTCTCTGTGGTTCTGTTATATCGATACCTGCCCCATGCAGCACGTTTCAAACGCACTGCCCGAGCACAAGCAGGAGACCACCAAGGCACGCACTTCTGAGGATGCTTGCCCGAGGTTTGGGAATAGAATGTGAAGCCGCTGTGAAGATGGAGGACGAAAAGAGATGTAAAACCTCATCATGGAGACAGGTAGGAACCTCGAAGGCAGTAAGATGTGCGTAAAGGTCCCATTTCGCCCGGTCAAATTGCCAGCGTGGGCAATGAGGAGGTGGAGAAAACAGAGGGGACTTAAGGATGATTGGGAAATGATCGCTGTCATGTAAGTCCGGGAGGACAGACCAGGTGAAGTCAAGGACAGTTGATGAAGAGCAGATGGAAAGATCGATGCAGGAGAAAGAATGAGTTCGGGGATCAAAATGGGTAGGAGTACCCGTATTTAAAACATGGAGGAAGAGAAGCAAGAAATGCCTCCAACTGAATGCCAGGAGTCACAGTGCGATCCTCCCCAGAGAAATGGTGTGCGTTAAAATCGCCGAGTAATAGAAGGGGTGGCGGTAAGGAAGAAACCAGAAAATCAACATCTGGATAGACATTGCCCCTGAAGGAGAGATATAAAGAACAGAGTGTATACCACTTATTCAAGTGGATACGGGCTGCGGTGTAATGTAAGGAAGAAGGAACATAGAGCTGACGGTATGGAACACCAGTGCGTATAAGAAGAGCACTTTCGTTAAAGGTTCCATCGGAAAAAGGATCCGATGAATATAACAAATCATAGCCTGAAAAGGGCCTGATAACAGTGGATTGTAATTTGGGTTCTTGCAAACAGACCCCAACAGGGGAAAACTGAGAGAGCAACACCTGAAGCTCCCCCGGTTACCCTGAGGCCTCGGATATTCCACTGTAAATAAGCCATGATTTATGGAGAGAAAGATATAAGTGGAAGTGAGAGGAATCTATGGACTAGGGTTAGAAAAGTCCACGTGTGGAGGCAGCGGAAGACCTGTAATCAGAGAAGGAGGAGGACGTTGTGAAGGAAGGGGGGTTGAGACGAAGAAGAGATGAGGAACCTCAGGTGGAGTAGTGTCCATCATCGGGTCCAGTCTCTGTAATATATTCTGCAATAGCTTCCAGTGTTTGAAGTCAAAGATGCAGAATGTGGGACTACATTAGAAATGGAAGAAGAGTGAGCAACGATCGGGAGTCTATAGACTGCACTAAAGTAGAGGGGAGGAGATAGAAGAGGAAACTGTCGAAGGGGCTTGGGAGGGGACAGGGGATGAAGGTAGTGTAGGAGGAGGATGAACCTCCACACACGTTATAGAACTAGTCAGAGGCGAAGGACCTGGCAGTAGGGATTTTTGCCGGGCTTATGAGAAGGAGGGGCGCTGAGGTTTAGATGAAGACGAGGACGTGTAGACTCAGGATTGTGCGAGTGAGTAGAGGAAGGAGTGTGGACAGTATGGAAGCCGAGGTAGGGACCTCGGAGCCAAGAATATCAAAAGGATTCGAGACAGGGGTGATTGCGGATGAGGCAACCACAGAGGAAGCCGTGGAAGTTGGGACCCCAGAAGCGGGCGACGTTTAGCAATGCGAGAATAGAAATACGGGAAGTTTCCCTTGAAGGCGAAGATGAGAGACAGCCATAGCATAGGAGAAGCCTTCCGCCTCTTTGAGACAACGGATTTCCGCTCATTCAGGTAAACCTGACAACGGCGAGAATATGAAGGATGTGCCTCATGACAGTTAAGGCAAGAGGGAGGTAAGAGTACAAGAAGAACTGGCATGGTCGTCAGCACCACAGACTGGGCATTCGGCCATGGACCTGCAATATTTTGCTGGATGACCAAACGCCAGCAGTTTCTACACTGCTGCGGTGTAGGAGTCACCTTCGAACTTGTAAACGTTGACCTGCAATGTGACCGAAGGTGGCAGTTCTCGGCAGTCAAACGTTAGGCGAGCTAATTGCAGGATAACGTCTTCGCTTATTGGCTGGGAGGACAAAAGTGTCAACTTTAAGGATAGGGAGTTCTTGGAGCTCAAGCTGCTCGAAAATGTCATCACCACATGTCTGGAAATTCCGTTGGACAATGGTGTGGGGCAAAATGACAGAACCACAACTAGAATTGAGAGAATGGTGCTTGTCAATAGTAACAGGTGTGTCAATGGTCGTAGAAGAGAGAAGATCACGAGCTTGGCCAGCATTCTGGACCGTGATGATGCGAGTGCCGCTCTTGAGAGCGTGAAATGAGATATTTTGACCAACATGGCGTAGTAGAGCCTTACCAATACTATGGTCTGAAAGATAGGTAGTTGGAGAAGTTGGCTGAAGAGTAAAAACTTTGTCCATTGAGTAGTTTGAAACAGAGAGTTTAAGGGAGTGGTGGCGGCTGGTCGTTTCTGCGATGACGAGAAGGGAGTGTCGAATCGTCATGTGTGGGTCTGGCGTTGTGTGGACCGGGGTGGGCATGGGACGGGCGGCATTCGAATCGACCGCGAGGAAAACCGGAATCAAGGTCAGAGAAGAGCGAAGGTCAGACGTTCGAAAGGGCCAGTCGGGACCCGGGACCTGAAGCAGGTGACGAACCAGCACCAGCAAGAGGTACAGGGGCATGAGAGTGTCCAAAGAGTCATCCGTTAACGAGGCAGGGTCAGTACTGGGTGCGGTATCAGGAAGGGGCCCGGGGTAGTGGGTTCATGGATTGGGTCAGCCATGGTTAGGTTACTTCTTTCTTTTTATTTTTAAGAAAAAAAAAAGAAGAAAGAAAATAAAAATAAAAAAAGAATAAAAAGGGGAACGTGGAGGAATAGGTCCTAGGAGGAATGAAAGGGCGCAAATCCCCTCCGTGCCCAAGAGGACCTCAACACCGCAAGTAGTGCAGATGCTGCATGGAACCCGTGCCATACCCTACCCTTCACGCCAGTAAACCAGCAATCCGGGATAGCAACCTCACATCCACCGAGCCATCTCGGCGGACAAGAAGAGGGGCGGCCGGATATCCCATCAAAGCATACCGCCTTCGGCCACCACCCGGAATCCGAAAGGTGGCCTCCAGAGATACACCCCGTCGCCGAAAGATACCCAAAGCCACCCCGGGTGACCGGAGAGGATCGGGACATCCCCAGAGCGATCAGATTCCCACGGCAAACTACACCACTGCCAAGGACCTCAACGGAATGGGATGGACTACGTACCCTTCCCCTACCTAGGAACTAGAATGCCTGAGGAAAGCTCCCAGGGTAAAACTGGGAAGGAAATAAGGGGAGAGATGAGGAGGAGGAGGAGGAGGGGAAAGGGAGGATGGGGAGATGGGAAAGGGAGGGGATTGGGGGTAATTAGGTTCGGTCTGAGGAAGAAGACCAAAAGGTCCAATTCCTCAGACCGATAGCCTCTTACCACGTCAAGGAGCCCCCTTAAAGAGGTGCTTGGCAGATACAAGATATAGTAATTTAAAAATCAAAACACAATTCACTCTCTTATTCTTGACAAACAGCTGGCTTGCGCGTATGGAATACGAATGCTGGGATGGTGGGGTGTTGTTGGGGAGGGTTGCCTGGGAAGGCGGGTGGTCTCCCAGCTGTTCCACAACATTAGCACCGGCAGCTTGAGGAATGGTTTTGTTTTTCTTCCTGCAAAATGTAAGTAAGTTTATTCCAGGTATACACAGATACAGTTACAAAGATTATCATACATAGCAGCATATGTGTAGAGAACCTAGGATAACCCAAACTTTGGGTTATCCTAGGTTCTCTAGGAATACTTTACGGTTATCCTAGGTTCTCTACACATATGCTGCTATGTATGATAATCAATGATATCTCTGTATACCTGAATAAACTCAGTTGTGGGAAGGAAAACAAATACCCTTTCCTCAAAGCATGAGGATTCTTACAGCGATAAATAACCATGGGCTTACACTTGAAATCACCTGATGCATTACCCAAAAGGAGCAAGGTGAAGCAATCCTTTGCTGTCTTGAAGCCTGGTGCACTTTTCTCTGCTGACTGATATAAGTTCATGTTGGCATTTCTTCCAGAAAACACTTGTCTCGTCAGCATTAAACACTTGTTGTGGCTCATAGCCACCCTTAGTAGGACCCCCACTGACTCAATGGTTTAACCTACTGCAGGCGATCGCGGGCTCAAAATTTTTCCCCTCCAGCGAATCGCGTAATATAAGGTTTCGTCGTGTTAGATAAAAATGTGCCAGCAATTCTTCAATCGCGTAATACCCAAAACGCGCAACATAAAGTCGTGCTAAATGAGGGTCTACTGTAGTTGAAGTTCTGACAATAAAAATCGAGAACCAAAACATAGTCATTGTACTTATACGTATATAAGCCACCAGATGCAACTTGCCAACAGTTCAAAGAACAACTATCAAAAATAGACTCCTGTCTGGAAAACCTTCAGCTCCATCCCCAAACATCTTACTGCTTGGTGACTTCAATCTGAGACATACAAAATGGAAGAATATAGCAAATAATGGTATAGCAGAAACAATCCCTGGAGGCAGCTCAGATGAAAAGTCACACACACTGACCTAAATTTCTGCAACAAACACCCTAAGTCAGCAGATAGTGGAGCCAACGAGACTAGAGGCACACTAGACCTTATCTTCACAAATAATGAGGACCTGGTAAGAAACATAATATAAAAACAAAAATTTTGATCACAATCTAATCGAAGTCCAGACGTGCATGCACAGGAGTCCTGATCAGCAAACGCAAATTCAACTTCAACAACAAGAACATCAACTGGGATCTGGTAAATTATGCCCTAAATGAAACGTGTTGGGAAGATACCTTGAATTACATGGATCCTAACCAGTGCCTTGAAAAGATCAACCTCCTGGTAGCTGAAGTATGTTCAAGGCATATTCCTCTATGAAAAAAGAAGAGAAGAAGTAAACAGGAGAAGACGGAGAATCACTGAGCTCCTCAAAAATGCCGGACTATCTGATTCACGGAAGGGAAACGCTAACCAGGAAGTGGAAAATATTGAGCTAAAGTTAAAGGACTCATACAGGATCTAGGAGAGTCAAGAGGAGCTAAAGCAATTATTGAAATTTAAAGAATTTCGAAATATTTCTTTTCGTATGCCAAAAACAAGGCAAAAACCACTTCTTGTATAGGGCCCTCGCTCAGACATGACGGATCTTACACAGATGACAACAAAGAAATAGGTGAGATACTGAAATCTCAATATGACTGTGTTCAGCGAGCCACTAATCGTCTAAAGATAGAAAATCCAAACAATTTTTCATGAATGAGCCTCAAAACCCGCCAATGTATGCCAAATTTCTGACATAACCCTAACTCCTCTAGACTTTGAGAAACCATCGCGCCATGTACATGCACTCAGCCCCAGGCCCAGACTCGTGGAACTCTGTGTTCATTAAGAACTGCAAGATTCCACAGTCACTAAAAACAACGGATATAGCCCAACTCCATAAAGGTGGCAGCAAAGCAGTAGCTAAGAAATATAGACCAATAGCCTTAACGTCCCATATCATAAAAATCTTTGAAAGAGTTCTAAGAAGCAGGATCAGAAACCACCTGGACTCCCAAAAATTACACAACACAGGGCAACATGGTTTCAGAGCAGATCGCTCCTGCCTCTCGCAACTGCTAGACCACTATGATATGGTCTTAGATGCTCTGGAAAACAAACAGAATGCAGATGTAGTATACACAGATTTTGCAAAAGCCTTTGACAAGTGTGATCATGGTGTAATAGCACACAAAATGCATGCTAAAGGGATAACTGGCAAAGTAGGCTGATGGATCTTCAACTTCCTAACCAATCGAACACAAAGAGTAGTGATAAACAGAGTTAAATCGGATGCTGTCATAGTGAAGAGCCCCTGTCCCACAAGGCACAGTACTCGCACTTATCCTGTTCCTCATTCTCATATCAGACATAGACAGAGATGAAAACCCATAGCACTGTATCATCCTTTGCAGATGATACTAGGATCTCATGAGTGTGTCATCCATTGAGGACACAGCAAATCTCCAAGAAGATATAAACCAAGTTTTCCAATGGGCAACAGAGAACAATATGATATTCAATGAAGACAAATTCCAACTACAGTGGACCTCGGTTTACGATGGTCCCTAAAATCGCCCTTTTGTAAGTTTATTTTTTAAATGCTTTTGTAAATGTATTTTGGGGTCTAAAAGGACTAGTCTATTTTACATTATTCCTTATAGGGATAAATTTTGAATGGCATTGAACAGCATTCTTGAACGAAAAAATTAAAACGGGTACCACTGTTCCGTTATGGAAAACTGGGGGAAATAATAGCTAGGACTGAGTATAACAAACTCTAATCACACAATAGAGCGGAAAAGTAATGTGAAGGACCTGGGTGGGGTTGTCCGAAGACCTCACCTTCAAGGACCACAACAATGCCACTATCACATCTGGAGGAAACTGATAGGATGGATAATGAGAACATTCAAGACAAGAGATGCTAAGCCAATGATGATCCTTTTTAAATCACTTGTTCTCTCTAGGGTGAATACTGCTGTACATTAACATCCCCATTCAAGGCAGGTGAAATTGCAGATCTAGAAATGTACAGAGAACCTTTACTGCACGTATAAGTTCCATCAAACACCTTAACTGTGGAACGCCTGGAAGCACTAAACTTATATTCACTGGAGCGCAGGCTAGAGAGATACAGTGGTCCCTCGGTTTTCGGGGCATCTCCAAACTCGAACATTTATGTAAGTGTATTTTCGTAAGTGCTGTTGCAAGTGTATTTTGGGGGTCTGAAATAGACTAACCTCTGTGACATTATTTCTTAAGGAAGAAATTGTTCGGTAATGGCACTTGAGAGCATTCTGGAATTTTCGTCAAAAACCGAGGGACCACTATAAAATCAATCTACACCTGGAAGATTCTGGAGGGACTGGTCCCTAATTACACAAGTAATCACTCCATACGAAAGCAAAAGACTTGGCAGAGGTGAACGTACCCCCAGTAAAATGGGGCGCCACTGGAAACCCCAAAGAGAAAACACAAAGTGTCCGCCCAAGACTGTTCAACAGCCTCCCACCAACCATTAGGGGCATTACCAGTAGACCTCTGGTTGTCTTCAAGAGGAGCTGGACAGATACCTAAAGTCAGTGCCTGATCAACCGGGCTGAGTTCGATTTGGACTACGTGCAGCCAGCAGTAACAGCCGTTGATCAGGCCCTGATCCACTGGGAAGCCTGGTCAAACTGGGCCCCGGGGGCGCAATCCCGAAATGCCCTCCAGGTAGACTCTCTCATTAACTTTTTGACAGCAACTGATTTACTACAAACTCTGAAGATTATGCCTATAGCACTTCCCCCCAGTCCCTTCTATCAATCTCTTGCTACCCTCTATCCCTGCACTATCCACTTTCCCCTGCTGCACCCCATAACCTAATACATCCCTCTCCCCCTTACTACCCTTTTCCCTGCATCCTGCTCTGCCCTGCTGCGGTGTATGACCCTTGTGGTTTAGCGCTTCTTTTTATTATAATAATAATAATGTCTCCACTGAAAACACTTCCTTGAATCTCATGTTGAGCTCTTGATACTTCTTTGTTTGTGTGTGTGTTTGACCTAATTAATATCTGCATAAATAACTCATTACAATTGTGACCGGATATAAATATGAAATAGTTCATTACCACTATAACTTGTTCAGCTATCAGAACTTTGTGGCCCAGTCCCTGGACCCATTATGTACCTCTAATGACTCACGAAATTGTAATGACACGATTGCAAATAAAACATATACGGGCAGGATTAACTCGGAGCAGTCGAAAACTCCAGACAGACGCGTTAGCCACTGGACCAGCTGTCTACAGTAAAATTCATCCAACTAGGTACATTTATACACCATATGAAGGTTAGCATAGGCATCACTGTGATGAACTCTAGTTCAGTCCCCTCAAAGCTGTCATCAATCTGTCATTACTGTTTCGTGAGTCATGAGTTCATCTGTAAAAACTTGTATTTGTGGTCACAGTGGTGCTTATGCTAACCTTCCATGGTGTATAAATATCTGTAGTTTAATCAATCTTATTGTAGCCAGCTGGCCCATGGCTAACGTCAGTCTGGAGTTTCACGACTACTAGATGCAAGTTCAATCCTGCCCGACCGTGGTTTATGTACCTTTAACTTTTGACTACAGCTCATGGGATGGGTATGGGGGCATAATAAAGATGTTCAAACTAACTGTCACCCCCGGGCCCTACTGCTGAAACCTGTTCCCGTTTTAAACCATTATCTGTCACCGAAATTTGAAGCCATCGAGCCAGCCCAGAAGAAAAAGGGGTTAAACCACTTAGAGAAAATCAGAGTGATGAGGCTGCTCCCGCCTTGGCGAAAAAACCTGCATCTACACCACACCTCAAATAGACACACCAGACAGTCCAAGGATATCATGCCTAGTACAGTAAAATTTGCTTGCCAATCCCTACATCTTTTCAACTAACCATATACTACGTACATACTTGATTTATTAAATGACACGTCAATGAAAATTCCTCAGACCTATACTACGTACTTCCCGAAAAAACCCTTAGAAGACTAGAACGGGTTCTCAATCATGAATCCCCCATATGTTTCGGTCAACACCTGCTGAAAAACCCTCTTGAGTTCCAGTGCCTGCCTGTTATCACCAGCACCAGCTCCTTGTGTGTTTCCTCGCCTTGCCATTGACGCATTCTTTTTAGCGACGTTAGACACTCTTGTAATTT